>JAIUZE010015403.1:0-13889 GCA_022085475.1 Heliosperma pusillum
ATGTGGAAGGCCCCTTACTTAAGATTGAAGTACATCAAAGTTTTATCCCAAAGGTATGTACTTGGACCTGCTGTAAAATATAGATGAAGTGTTATCTTCTTAATGAGTTCTTTGAAAAAGTGTACTTGCAGGCACATGATAAAAGAATTCACCTATGTGAGACGTGAAGTATAGCCGACTTCGGAAGCTTTTTGGACTCAAAGCTTTTATACGCTCATGAAAGGATTAGGATACTAGGCTTGTAATAAGTATCAGTATATAACTTTATTTGTTAAATGTAATTTGTGTGTATTTTGCCTTCATGTATTCAATATGTTTAAGGGTTCAATCCTTAGAGACACCCTTTTTACTAGAGTATATGAATCGTGCATTTTACTAGGTGGAAGTTCAATCTTCGTGACATTTTCATCGATGCGCAAATTGATGATTAGTAGGTATTTAAAACGAATCAAGGATTACACTTAAATAATGGGGGAGGAATGTTGGTGATTTAAGTGTCATAAATCATTTAAGTATAATTTGATATCGTGGTAGAAATCATACGGAAGCTCGTAATGTTATAATATGGCATGGGAGTGTGGAGTACGCGTTCATATATAAACTAATTGTCGAGCTAACGGGATGTACGGAAGAAAAGGAAATAATATGCAAAAACGTATTGAGACAATTCAAAGTCTGTGAACTGTGATTTAGTCGATCGACTGGAAAAACTGGTCGATCGACTATTTTGATGACTGCAATCTTGGATTTGGTCGATCGACTGACTTTTCTAGTCGATCGACTAAATTGATTATGCAACTTTTGAAATTAGTCGATCGACTGGTTTTTTCAGTCGATCGACTAAATTTCTTAATTTTGCGCGCTTGTTCTGTTTCGCATGAAACAGAATGTTCCTGTTCACTGAAGTCCGCTACATGTCTTTTGACAGATAAGTCATAGGATGCAAACTCTTCTATAAATAGGAGGAAGCATATCATAATTATACACAACAAAATTTTCAGATTTCTACTATGTATAAATCTTACAAAAACAGTAAAGTTTCTTTGTTTTATCGTCTAAGATTCAAAGGACGGTGTAGTTTTATCCTCGGATTGATTTTGTGGTAACCTTAGGCTTGTAAGGGGCGAAATACTTTCTAAGGAGAGCAGTTCTTTTGCGACTCTACATTTATCCAAGCACCATATTTCAATATATTCATCCTGTTTGATTTACTATATACAGACCCTTCATATACAACATTCTTAGAAAGTATTTTCATTATATAGTGTTTGTTGTTAAGGAAACAAATCAAGAATCCACTCAATCAAGCAAAGAATAATCTACCTTCTCTTATTTAGCACTAATTGATACTCATCCTATGTAATTGATTGTAATTACATATTTAGTTAATCCTTTCCTTTATTTGCAAATATATAGATTGTAATTATATTATATAAATCAAGGAATGTAAACTAGAAATAATTCATTCAAACATAATACAATAAAACGTTCATCTCTTATATGGTATCAGAGCCAGAGTGACCGAAGGTCACGTGTTCAAACCCTGGCAGCTCCCAATATCTCGAAAATCACCAAGTGGAAAAAACCAACCACATGGATCGGGGAGCATGTGCACTAACCATCCACTCTTCAAGCCCAATGGGTATTCGAGTGAGGGGGCATAATAGAATATATCTATAATATATGGGCCTCAACCATCACCTTAAGGTTTTGGTTGAGGCCCATATATTATAGTTTTATTCTATGGCCAACCACGCCCTCCTCCTTCCCAACGCCAATGAACTAGCCACCCCAATCATCTTCGTCAACCTCTCCCAATGCAAAACCCTCACCACCACAAACTACACCAAATGGTTATTCCAAATCCAATCCTTTCTTCAAGGATTAGAGCTTTTTTATTTCCTCGATGGTTCACACCCATGTCCTGCCTCCACCGTCGTTGTCGCCAACCAACCCACACCTAACCCTGCCTACTCGACATGGCTGCGGCATGACCGCCTTCTTCTTGCTGCCCTTGTTGGTACACTAGATGGCTCCATTACACCTCTAGTGACCCAATCTCAGTCCGCCCATATGGCCTGGACCACCCCCTCCAACACCTTCGCTAATCCGTCTCGAGGTCACATCCTCCAAATCAAAAACCGACTTGACTCGATAACCAAAACACCAGATCAAACAATCACCGAATATATGCGTCAAATCAAAACCTGCACTCTCGAACTAGCTAATCTAGGCAAACCCATGGACCCCGAAGATGTCATTGCTAAAGTCCTTCCTGGTCTCGATTCCACACGTTATCGTGCTATCAAGGAAACCGTTGAAGCACGCGACACTCCAATCTCGTTTGATGCACTACACGAGAAACTTATACTATAAACTCCAAAATCCAGAAACCACATCCGCATCTCCCCTTCCTACCACGGCCTTCGCTGTCCAGTATCTACCCAATCAACATCGCTATACCCCACGCACCAACACCTCAGCCCCTGTCGATTTCTCCACTTCCCCGAAGGATGTCTCCATCTGCCAATACTGTGGCTACAAAGGACACACCTTCCCTCCCTGTCGGAACTTCAAAAAGGCTCACCCTTCATTCACCATAAACCCTTATTCTCGTCCCAATCGCTCTTCCTCCAACCGTCCTCAAGCCCACACCGCTACTGCTTCCGCCTCCTCTCCAAATTCCTGGCTTGTTGATAGTGGTGCAACACACCATATTACCAATGACCTATCCCATCTCGCCTTACACGCTCCATACGATGGACCCGACGATGTAGAAATTTGTGACGGTTCTTCCATTCCTATATCTCACATAGGTTCCTTTGATATTCTTTCTAACTCTTCATCTCTTCGTTTTCGTAATGTTCTTTATGTTCCACTAATCTCGCGTAACATATTGTCCGTCTCGCAATTTTGTAGTGATAACAATGCCCCACTTCAATTAACATCTTCTACTTTCTTTTTTAAGGACGTCTCGACGGGACGAATTCTCCTCCACGGCACAATTGATCGTGGAATCTACACCTGGCTTCCGTCTTCTACCCGTGCTCACCTGGCTTCGATCTCCTCCTCCCTGCTATGGCACCACCGCCTTGGCCATCCCTCTACTCAAATTTTATCTTTCCTTAAAAGCAATTTTAATTTGCATGTTTCTTCTTCCAGTTATGAATTATGTCATGCCTGCAAAATTAATAAATGTCACAAACTACCCTTTTATGAGTCGACTCTTACTTCTCGTGCTCCTCTAGAACTAATTTTTTCTGATGTTTGGTCCTCTCCGACTCAATCTCGTGATGGTTTTAAATATTATGTTCTCTTTGTTGACCATTTTACGAAATACATTTAGCTATACCCTATGAAACGTAAATCTGAAACCTTCAACATATTTAACCAATTTAAGCTTCTCGTTGAAAAATATTTCAAAAGAACGATCATTCAACTATTCTCCGATAACGGGGGTGAATACATAAAAATTACACCCTCCTTACTAGACCAAGGAATTTCTCATCTAACCTCCCCTCCCCCACACTCATGAGCATAATGGCTATGCGGAACGCCGTCACCGTCACATCGTCGAAACGGGTCTATCCTTACTCACACATGCTTACCTTCCCACTGTTTTTTGGCCATATGCCTTTGCCACTGCCGTTTACCTCATTAACCGCCTCCGTACTGCCACCTTACACCACGATTCACCTTACACTCGGCTCTTCCAAATTAACCCTAACTACAATAAACTTCGCGCATTCGGATGCCTTTGCTACCCATGGTTACGACCCTAGAACTCTCATAAACTCGATCCTAAATCTATAGCATGTATTTTTCTTGGCTACTCACAAACACAAAGCGCTTATCATTGCCTCGATCCCATTACCAACAAGATTTACACTTCTCGTCACGTCACCTTCGTTGAAACTGAATTCCCGTATCTTCGCCTAGCCTCCTTACCCCACGATGAACCCACTCCCACCATTAAGGATTGGTGCTTACCCTTCATCGCTTTTCTGTCTCCCTCACCAAATCCTACCTCCAACACGCCCCTCACTACTCCGTCTCCAGCTCCTGCTACGCCACCTACAACCCGTGACATCCACCAGTCCCCTCCTCCATCTCCCTCTCCTGACCCAGTGCCTAACCCAACCCCTACCACCTCCCATGCCTCACCAACCACTCATATCGACCACCCACCTGCCTCACCAACCACTCCTATCGACCACCCACCTGCCGAACCACCTGCTCCACCAAGACGCGTCATTACACGCCTCTCCAACAATATCCGTGTGCCCAATCCAAAATATGCCAAACTAGCTATCACCACCACCCCCAACTCGCTTCCCACAACTTCCAAACAAGCCCTCTCCTCTCCCCATTGGCGTGCGGCTATGATCGAGGAATACAATGCCTTACTCCGCAACAACACTTGGTCCCTTGTTCCCACTCATAAAGCTCAAAATATCATCGGATACAAATGGGTTTTTCGCGTTAAGTATAATCCCGACAACACAATACAAAAATACAAAGCCCGTTTGGTTGCAAAAGGTTTTCATCAACGACACGGTATTGACTACTCGGATACATTTAGTCCCGTTGTCAAACCCGTCACGATTAGCATGCTTCTCTCACTCGCTCTTAGTCAAGGTTGGTCAATTCGTCAACTCGATGTCAACAATGCTTTTCTTCAAGGTACACTTCATGAAACTGTTTTTATGGCTCAACCACCCGACTTTGTTAACGATACTACACCTACTCATGTATTTTAACTCAAGAAAGCTATTTACGGTCTCAAACAAGCCCCTCGGGCATGGTACACTGAACTCAAAACCTACCTCACCAACTTTGGGTTTCGTGCCTCTCTCGCTGACTCGTCGCTCTTTATCTACCAATGCCATACCCATGTTCTTTATGCACTCTTTTATGTTGACGACATCATCATCACGAGCCCCTCTACTACTCTTCTAACTCAATTTCTCAAGGAATTTGCCACTCGGTTTTCTCTCAATAGATCTCGTCTCCCTATCTTATTTTCTAGGAGTTGAAGTCACCCCCAATACTAAAGGCCTTCTCTTATCCCAAAAGAAATACATTTTCGACCTACTACAACGACATGATCTACTCGATATCAAACCCTCAACCACGCCGATGCTACCTCACCCTCCTCTCACTACTAATACTAACACACCTCCCTGTGACGTTTCTGCTTATCGCTCCCCGTGGGCAGCCTCCAATACCTCTCCATCACTCGCCCTGATATATCCTACTCCGTAAACAAATTAGCCCAATTCATGCAGCAACCTCAAACGACCCACTTGGCTTCTCTCAAACGATTGCTTCGCTACCTTCATGGCACTATGCATCTTGGTATTCAACTACATCGCCACAACCCTCTACAACTTCACGCCTTCAGTGATGCCGACTGGGCTGGTGACACGGATGACTACGTGTCCACGTCTGGATACATTGTCTACCTCGGCAAAAACCCCATAGCCTGGGCATCTAAGAAACAAAAGACCTTAGCTCGCTCCTCCAATGAAGCTGAGTTCCGTGCCGTCGCCGATACAACATCTGAAATCATTTGGGTCCGGTCTCTCATGCTCGAGCTTGGCCTCAAATTTCCTTCCCCTCATGCTATTTACTTTGACAACTTAAGTGCCACTCACTACTATGCTAATTCTGTCATTCGGAGCTGAATGGAGCAAGTTTGGAGGTTTGGAGTTGAATGGAGCAAGTTTCAAGTCATTCAGAGCTCGTATGCATAAGTTGCGACGGTTTTACAATGCCTTATGAAAAGCCGTCGACGACCCCTTGCTCTAACCCCTATCCCTTGGTCAAATATTATTAGGAGATGGGAATAAGTTTCAAAAGTGCATCTATACATCACTAATCGGGCTTGAAGCTTCAGGATGCATACAAAAACGAATACCAAGCGAAATAGCAATTTTGGTGCTAGAATCATGCGTCCCCAATCGGGGACACCTAAACCCGATCAGATATGGCCTAATCTATGCGTTAAGATGCCTCACATACCCTTAATTATTCGACATAAGTGCCAATAAGTTTTGGCATTGATGGCACGCATCTTTGGCAGCCTATGAAAGAAGGGTTGCATTTTAAAAATAATCACATCTTCACAACATACAACAACAACTTCTCTTCTCTTTTCTTCTCTTCTCTTCTCTTCTCTTCTCTTCTTGTTAGATTAATTTAGTATAATCTTAGTCTTAGTTTGGTTTTGTTATAAACATCTTGTTGTAGTAATCCAAGCTTTGCCTTAAGTTTACTTCAGAGTTTCCTTCCTTATTCAAGTTTCCTTTCTTAGTATTGGTAATTTTTACTCTCCTGTTTTCTTTTATCAATCCAATTTCCTTTTTGTTATAGTATTATCATATTAATTTTATACCTTTTTTAGTTGTTATTTTCATCTTCATAATGAGTTATAGTTTGGGAATAGTATGAGGTCGGAATGAGCATCCTTACACATTCGGTTGTTGCTAGCTTGACATTAGCTCCACATAACTAAATACATTTGTCTACTTTATTCTCCATTATCCCTAGCCTTATTCTTTATCTTCTTGGCTTCTTTCCTTGTCCATATGATCATGTTTAGCATTATCTTGTGAATTTGGAATGTCTACCATAATACTAGATTGCGGGCGCATTTTCTTGAGATGTAGATAGGAGCGTGTCATTCACATATAAATTGCCATGTTCACATATTTTGAGTGAATGAATGTCTCGTGTGAGTCCATTGTCATTAAGATCATGCAAGAGTTGAAATGTCCACATGAAATCCTTTATGCTGCGCCGCCATGTAAAGCTCATCCAACGTTTGTATCTCCCTATGCCCATGTTGTTTCGGGATATGTTTCATTGAGCTTTCTAAGGTAGTTTATGGATTTGTATTTGGTTGGAATGATTGTTGCCCGTCGCCCTTGTCCTTGCAATGTTTATTGTTACGTACTTGCTTGAGGACAAGCATAAGTTTAGCTTCTGGGAATTTGATGTGTCCAATATCTATATACTTTTATCCCTCATACTAGCTCATATTTAAACGTTCTTATTAACTATTTATAGTGGTTTTAAGAGCTTGATGTGTCCAATATTCACTATTCATATTTATAGCTTCTGGGAATTTGATGTGTCCAATATCTATTCACTTTTATCCCGTCTTTTATGTCATTAGTAGGATTTGAGTCATTTCTATGTCAAATCTCGTCATTTGGATGAATACCGAGCAAAGTGAACGTAATAAAGACGTGTAAATGAGCTTAAGATGGCATGCTACAAAGATTTGGAGGTTTGGAGTTGAATGGATCTAGTTTCAAGTCATTCCGAGCTCGTATGCATAAGATGCGACGATTTTACAATGCCTTATGAAAAGCCGTCTACGAGCCCATGCTCCAACCCTTATCCCTTGGGGACATGATCATATCTTATTAGGAGATGGAAATAAGGTTCAAAATTTTATCTACACATCCCTTATCGGGTTTGAAGCTTGGGGATGCATACAAAGAAGAATACAAAGCGAAATAGCGATTTTGGAGCTAGAATCATGCGTCCCCGATCGGGGACACCTAAAACCTATCGGGGATTGCTTTATCTTTGCGTTAAGACGCCTGACATACCCTTATTTTCTTTACATAAGTTCCAATAAGTGTTGGCATCGATGGAACGCGTCTTTGGCAACCTACAAAATAAGGGTAGCACCTTGAGAATAATCACATCTTCACAACATACAACAACAACAACAAATTCTCTTCTCTTCTCTTCTTCTTAGATTAGTTTAGTATAGTCTTAGTCTTAGTTTAGTTTTTTTATAAACATCTTGTTGTAGTAATCCAAGCTTTCCCTTAATTTTACTTTAGAGTTTCCTTCCTTATTCAAGTTTCATTCCTTAGTATTGGTAATTTCTACTCTTTTGTTTTCTTTTATCAATCCAATTTCCTTCTTGTTATAGTATTATCATGTTAATGTTTAATTGTTAGTAGTTAGTTTCATCTTCAGAATGAGTTAGTAGTCTCTTAATATAGGGCAGAGGCGGCTAAGGCCCGGTTCAGGCTGAGCCCAAGAACCGGGCCTCCAACTTTGGAGGGCCTCATTAATATATATTTTTAGAATATATACTAGAAGCAACCTAATAATTACATAGATAAAATGGGGTCTAGTGGTTGAAGGTTGAAGGGTAAGAATTTGTAATTACTTTCTATCCCCCCTGGTTCGATTCCCCAGCACACCCTTCTTCATTTTTTGACTTTGATTTTTCTTCTTTTTTTTTACCTTCCTTTTTCTTTGGCTTGTTACGTTAATATTTTATGGTCATCTTTTTTTCTTTTTCTTTTTTTTTACATCTTTCCATTTTTTTTCCTTTGTTCCCCTATTATAAATTACTCGTATCTTTTATAGAGTTATTCATTTCATATAATTATGAGCTTGAAAAATATTATTTGCTTATTTAACGCATATTCAAAATATTTCTTAAAAGAGATAAGTATTATAAAAAATCGTAAAAAAAAAAAAAGTGCTCCACCAGGCATCGTTTTAAATTTACATATATTTTCAGTATAAGTTTCATAACTTTAAGCGCAATTGGTTGTATCTTAATAGTGTGGATATATATTTGGACACATATTTTGACTAGTTGATAGAAGGCGGTAAATTCATCCATATAAGTATTATTGCTAAAAATGACTGTAAAACAACACACTTGTATAATAATAAAATAATTTTATGGCCACGTCGACTTTCTAGCACAAGGCCTCCCGAAAGTTTGAGACGCCCCTGATATAGGGTGTAGGGGAAAGCTTGTTAGATTAGTATTTGATATTGTTAGATTATCGGTCATGTTGTTTCTATTCCATGCTTGTATCTTATGTTAGTCTTTGATCAAAGGCCACGATTCATAAACTATACTTGTTAAATTCTTTTCCTTAGAATGAAAGACTAGAAGAGGATTAGAGAAAGCGTGAATAGTAGGACGACCTAGTAAGAATCGAGAGATCGCTAGGACCTGTTCTATGGTAAAGTACTCATCCCGACCAAGGAAGTACCGTTTTGCCTAGACATGTACCGACTTCACTACCCCGTTGTTGAAAATATTATTATATTAGTTTACATGTGAAACTCGTATCCCATATGATATCATTTATATTATTGTTATTCCTTCTTATTATTTGCTTTACTTTACCAAACAAAACTCAATCAATCGAACCGACCTTGATAGAATTCACCCTTGACAACTTATATAGTAACTCTCGTCTCCCTGTGAATGCTGTGATCGACTCCTACTTCCTTAACTACATTCATTTGTTGTTAGCCTAGACTAGGGGTAATTATCTTTGATTTGGGTACGCAACAAGCCTATTATTTAACGATTAGACTTTAGTAATATTTTATTATTATTTAATTAGTTAGTCTTTGACCCAGTCTGGTTTCTCTTGTGGTTAAATCCGTGTATATTCCGTCAATTATGAGTCCATATTCGAGTTGTACTCGAAAATCCAAGTGGGTGAGATCCCAAGTGTCTATTTGGCCTTTCTATTTTCCACTCACCAAAGTTAGCCCACTTGTCGCTCACCTTTCTCCTTCTCATTTTTTAGCATCTATTCTATCACCTCCATCACTCACTCCTAAAACCCTACCCACCATTGTTATTCTCCAAACCACCAAGCTTTAAACTCACTTATCTCCCTCATTTCCCACTCAAATATTATACTTTTTAGCTCATTCTTCCCTTCTCCTTCCCCTCTCTCTTGCTAGGTAAGAAATTTACAATCTTCCTCTTATTCAATTTTTTCATCTATCTCAAAGATGAATTTTAGTCATCTTTTATGACAAAATTGTTGGTGGAGATTTACAAGACCCGGATAAGGATTACTACATAGTGGACTAGTGGAGGAAAACTTAAAAGAGTAAAGATTCGAGGTAATGTTGACGGGTTACTCGGTATCACATTTTATGTGCTTTTCTATGTGTTTTAGGCTAGTTTTCATACTAAAGATGGGCTCGTGTGTAGATGCTAGTATAGATCTATAACTACAATATGTTTAAATGTTCAATTGTTGAATTTCATCTTGTAAGAATCTAATTGATGAAAATTGGTAGTGTTGAGGATAAACTCCCTTCTTGATACTTAAACTCGTATTTAAGTCTTAAAAGATAGTTTAATTATGCTTTTAATGTCATATGGAATGTTATGATGCTCATATGTTATGTTAAATTGTGATTTATGATGGTTTATGTTGGTAATTACAAATGGGTATGAATTTTGTTCGGCTTAACTTCCAGTTGGGTGAATTTCAGAGTACAGGGACCCCTAAACGGCCGACCGGTCGCCATGCAGCCAACTGGCTGAGAGTCCCTGCTTATTGCTTGTTGTTGTTTTTTTGAAGGGCCCTTGACCCCTAGCCGGCCAACCGGTCGCCGTTCAGCCGACCGAATGGGGTTCTCTGATGTTTTCTGCTAATCTTTAAAAATGAGCCAAACTCCCGGCCGGCCGGCTGGGAGGACCCTGTTGATTTTGTGAAAAACTCGAAATGTCCCTTGACTCCTAGCCGGACGACCGGCTGTCGGTCCGCCGACCGGCTGGGAGCCCCTGTATATGGGTTTGGAGTTTTTGCGAATTGCCTTGGTCGCTCAGTCGGCCGGCCGGCCGCCTGTTGACTTACTGGCTGAGGACCCCCTGTAGGTTATTTTCTTCTCTTTTTCACATGACTTCACATGAGACGGTTCCTATGGTTAGTTTATGTTATAATCTTATAGAATGATCTTTTATATTTATATAAGGACGATACTTTGTCTCACGTGATTTATTCACATGCTTAGTGACGGTTTTGGATGTTTATCTCATTTAAGTCATTTATGCCTTGAGTGGTCGTCGATTCTTGTTTTTTGGATGATATTGAGCTCTCATATCCTATTTGTACCCTTATACTCGTTAGACTTTATGTCGAAGTGATAGGGGTACATTCTATTGTTGTTAGTGGGGATATGACGATGTTGTTGGGAGGCGAACGCAATGCGTTGATCAACCCAGCCGTCAAATGTTGTATCCTTACGAGGTGGTGTCATTGCATGTAGCGTACTTGCTTGTTCTTTCTTGATCTTATCTTCCGCGTAGTTTAGTCGGAAGATTGTGCTTGTGCTCTTTCCGTCTCTTTCACGTAGTTTAGCCGAATTTGGGGTGCTCGACATCCATTGGGTTGATCGCGTCTTGGATGCGAAATGTTTATCGCATGTCGAATCGGGTACACATCTTATCCCGAGAATCTGGCCAGGTTTAGACTTCGACCGTAGTATATTATCGTCGTCCTATCGGGAGGAAAAGAGTCTTTAGTATAAGAAATGTATATCGTATACGGTTCAAGGAAATGTTTATCCCGTGTACTTGGTGTTCATACTTGTAAAGTACAAATGCTAGTGCGTGTCATTTACCGCGAGAGTGTGGTTTTATAATCATGATGATTGGTGTATTGTGAACTGAATGTTTAAATGTCTTCTGCCTTCGTGTGAGTCGTGTCCCCTGCCTCTTGACTATATGGTTACTAACGGTGAGATGCAAGCCGTTAGTGGCGATATCGTTGCCAAGGTGAGTCTTCCATAGGTCTTGGTTATATGATATTGTTTGTATATGATAATGATATTGTTTATATATAATGAGGATATTGTTCATATTTGACGATGATGATGTATATTTGTATGCTTTTGTTATGTACGTTTTCATGTGATATGGCTGGGAGAACCCCGAGTTACTCCCCACTGACTGTGATATTCAAGTTTAATGAATGAAGAGGTGCAGGTTGGTGCTACATAGGGTGAGACTAATGTGAGCTAGCGAGCGTCATTACACGATGATTACCTTGCGTCGTCTAGACTCTTATTATTTTGGATTATTGTACTTCTTAGGCCATGTCTCTCAAAAATGTGCTAGCATCCATACCTTACTACCCACAAGAAGACTCATAAAAGCCCACATCCATACCTTACTACACCCACTAGCCAAGCAGTGGCTAGCATGGAGGCCAAATTAGTACAACTGATAAAAGCCCAAAATGGATTAACCGCAAAATTCGTTGCAACTACAAACACCCTCCTTAGCAACATCATGATTGTACAAAGAAAAATTGCTCAACTCGCCCCATCTACTTCTAAACAAACCCAACTAAGGGGAGAAGAACCTCCAGGAATCACTATAAATGTCATTAAAAAAAACACCATGAGGATGAGGAATAAGAGGGTAGGGTAACACTTCACTTATCTCATGAAACTTCATCATGGGATCATGACTTAAGAGTTCTAAAAACCGAATGGAGGTAGTTGCAAGGGAATTCCATGATCTAGAGGATAATAACCTCTTTGGGGAAAATGGGGATGGTATCCTAGCTTGTGAGAGCATCTCACCAAAAGAAGGCAGGGACTCAAGTTGTGAAACCCAAGTTCTAGTTGCTACATGAATTTCATAGCCAAAAAACATCTTCCAACAAGTCATCTACAAAGAAATATTTGGAGAATGGGTTGTAACATATTGACATGATGGTCAAATGGCTACTTGAAACTCAAAATTACATGATAACACAACTGCATGAAAAGTTCAAAGAGATTAATGATGCCATCAAAAGGCTTGAGGCCAAGCTTGAATCTAGCTCCTCACAAAGTCTACTTTGCCAAGAGCCCACAAAATTTGTCCAATTTTTTAATGAAGGTGAGACCATTTCAACGCCTAAATTGAAGGATCCAGGTAGTTTCTCTATCTCATATACTATTGGCTCTTACATTATCGAAAGTTTACTTTCTAACCTTGGTGCTAGTATTAGTGCTATGTCATTTGACACTTATCTCGAGGCCCCCAGAAATGCCTTGAGACAAACAAGCTTCATTCTACAATTGGCGGCTGGCTCTTCAAAACGACTCATAGGAATTGTGGAAGATGTACCTGTTTGGGTCAGTAATTTCATAATTCCAGTTGACTTTCATGTCATATTCTCAACTAGAGGGTCCGACTCATCTATCATCTTGGGAAGATCATTTTTGCATTCCACAGGAGCTATCATTAACGTTAAAGAGTAAACAATGACTTTAGAGGTGGGAGATTCAAAACTCATTTATAACAAAAGGAGTTAGTAGTACCACTTCTAAAGAATATCAATCTGCACTACTTGAGCTATCCAACCCAACAAAGGTTCCTCCCACAACTCTACTTTTATTAACTAACATTGTTAGGGTCAATAAGAGTCTTGTTGAAGGAACTAAGATGATGAGGAAAGGCTAGGATTCAAGAGAGCTCAATTGTAACAACCCGAAAAGTACCCAATTTTTCTAGTAAAAATATTTACTAACACTTTTCAGTAGAACTTAAGTTTTTAAAATAGAAATTTTTGTTCCGAGTCTTATTTTGAAATTCCGCGTTCGTATTTGGAATTTCGGAGAGATTTCATGAAAAGACCGTTTTTAGTCATCTTTGACTTTTCTTGACTTTTAAGTCGTCTTTGACTTTTCTTGACTTTTTAAAAGTCGTCATTGACTTTTCTTGACTTTTAAGTCGTCATAAACTTTTCTTGACTTTTACGTCATCTTTGACTTTTCTCGACTTTTTAGTCAACTTTGACTTTCGTTGACTTTTCCCGACTCGCCTCGTAATTTTAAAGACCGAAATTATATTTGAAAAATAATAAATTTTAATTTATTTTTATTAAGATTTATTTAGATTTATAATAATTTAATATAATTATTTTGAATTTATTCGGAATTTAAAGAATAACTTTACGGTTTTAACCGAACGTCATTTAACTATTCCCGACTCATCGTAAATCCCGAAACGGAATCGAAACTCGACTTTGGCATGAGTCACGCGCCCATGTCATCATTTTCCACTCACAATTAGATATTTTAATTATTTT
>JAIUZE010015404.1:0-50893 GCA_022085475.1 Heliosperma pusillum
TTGAATGCGTGATTTCATGTATTATTCATGGTCTTTGCATATTGGACCACCGTTCAATGTCTTGGTTCGTGAATGGATTATAATATGTTTGATTTATTGTGATCATCGCATGACTTGACTTGGTTTGTCTGTCGAGTCTCAATCTTATCAAACTTATACCGCTAACGGTGAGATGCAAGCCCTAGTGAGCGTATTCGGTTGCCTAAGAGTGTCTTCCCTGAGTCTTTGTATAACATGATGGATTCGGATTTGTATTCCATATGCTCTTATCTTTAATTATCGAATTGCCTATCTAGTCTTATCGTTTCTCACATGTATATCTATTTGTATGCATGCTCTACTTTTGTATTTCCTTCTATGTACGTTTAATGTGATATGGCTGGGAGAACCCGGAGTTACTCCCCACTGATTGTGGCGTTCATGTTTTTCATGGATGAACAGGTTGCTTGCTTGGATGGTTTTTGCTTGACATTTTGGGTTCGGGTGTGAGCTAGCGGGCGTTGTCCCTGGATGAAACACCTCTAGACGTTGTTTAGCTAGTTGCTAATTACTTTGCCTTTTGTTAACACTTTGAGAGACTACGTCTCTTGTGATATTTTTATTTAGTTTGTAATATTTTGACACTCCTCGTATTTTTCTATCTTGCATGTATAAAGGTTTTTAAAATACCGTATTTTCCGCTATATAATTCACATGCTTGTATGTTTTATATTTCCGCATTCGCGAGGGTTGTCACATTTTGGTTTTTTACTAGTGTGCAGTTTCACAAGTGTAACTTTGATCTTTTACGAGTGTAACTTTAATCCAAAAAAGTGTAACCTTATACTAAAAATTGATTTTACGACAAGATTTTGACATTTTACGTATTTTCAGAGTGTAACTTTAGCCTTTTAGAAGTGTAACTTTAATTCAATAAAGTGTAACCTTATACTAAAAATTGATTTTACGACAAGATTTTGACTTTTTACGTATTTTCAGAGTGTAACTTTAGCCTTTTGCAAGTGTAACTTTAATTCAAAAAAGTGTAACCTATACTAAAGAGTGATTTTGAGACAAGTTCTTGACATTTTACGTAATTTTATAGTGTAACTCTATTCTTTTACAAGTGTAACTTTACTCCAAAATAGTGTAATTTTATACTAAAAAATGATTTTAAGACAAGTTCTCGACATTTTACGTATTTTCAGAGTGTAACTTTAGCCTTTTACAAGTGTAACTTTAATTCAAAAAAGTGTAACCTTATACTAAAAATTGATTTTACGACAAGATTTTGACTTTTTACGTATTTTCAGAGTGTAACTTTAGCCTTTTACAAGTGTAACTTTAATCCAAAAAAATGTAACCTTATACTAAAAAAGTGATTTTGACACAAGTTTTTGACATTTTACGTATTTTTAGAGTGTAACTCTATTCTTTTACAAGTGTAACTTTACTCCAAAATAGTGTAACTTTATACTAAAAAATGCTTTTAAGACAAGTTCTCGACATTTTACGTACTTTTAGAGTGTAACTTTGATCTTTTACGAGTGTAACTTTAATCCAAAATAGTATAATTTTATACTAAAAAATGCTTTTAAGACAAGTTTTTGACATTTTACGTATTTTTATAGTGTAACTTTAACCTTTTATAAGTGTAACTTTAATCCAAAATAGTGTAATTTTATACTAAGAAGTGATTTTAAGATAAGTTCTCGACATTTTCCATATTTTTGTAGTGTAATTTTAACCTTTTAGAAGTGTAACTTTAATCCAAAATAATGGAATTTTATTTACTAAGTAATTTTATGTCGTCTTATTTTTGAATTTTAAATTTAAATAATTTGAAGTGTAACTCTAAGCTTTTCAGAATGTAACTTTATTATACTGATAGTGAAACTTTAGTCATTTATAGTGTAATTTAACGTTTTACGATTATAACATTAATAATTAATAGTGAAACTTTAGTATATTGAGAATGTAACTTTAGTCCGTTGAAAATGTAATTTTAGTTAATTGAAAGTGTAACTTTAATAGATTGAAAGTATAACTTTAGTCCTTTTAATAGTGTAATTATTTTTAATAGATCACAAAGTGGAGGAAAAAGAAAACAAAAACAAGATCTGAAACCTCAAAACCACCCACCACCCACGACCTTCCACCACCCCATCCACGCTACCACCACCGTCCTCCACTCCATCCCCACCTTCTCTTTCGTCGCCTCCACTACCAACCCACCCGCGACAGACCGACAACCCACCCCGACACCCTCCTCTGACCCCACCCTACCGCGACAGACCACCCCCTCCTCTGACCCCACCCCCCCGCGACAGCCCACCACCTCCACGACACCACCGACATGCGACCTGCGACAAAGGAGGTAGATATGGAAGTTGGTGGTGTAGATCTACACCTTTTTTCTTCTTTTTTTTCATTTTACATTTTTTGTGGTTGGTAAGGGTGGTAAGTGGTGGTGGGTCAAGAAATTAGGGAGTGGTGGCGTCGGGGTGGTGGCCGACGGATGCGGGCAGGCGGTGGAACCGGTGTCCGGTGGTGTGTCGTGGGTGGGGGAGGGTTGTGGTGATATTTTTTTTTTGGTAGTCTCTTTGGTGGTGGTGGTGGGGTAGATCCAGTAGTGAGTAGTTTGTTTTTCAGATTTTAAAATTAAAAGAGAGGTGAGGAGGAGGTGGTGGCGAGGAGGAGGAGGCAAGGAGAAGGGAAGTGGGTATTTTTAGAGGGAGGGAGCAGAGGCGGCGTACGGTGGAGGGAGGGAGCGGAGGGAGGAGGGAGGAGGAGTGGCGGAAGACGGCGGGAAGGAGAGAGGAGCAGGGGCGGCAGACGGTGGAGGGTGGAGATTAGATCTAGTTTTTTTTCAGTTTTTTTTTTTTTTTGAATTTGGCCGGCGGGCGGTGGTGGGTTGCGGTGGTTGGCGGTGGCTGGCGGTGGTTGGTGATGCCGGAAGTGAAGAAGATGAATGAAAATGAGGGAGGTTATGGGAGTGGGTTTAGAGAGGATGAAATTATAGGGAGAAGGAGGAGGAAATTTTAGAGAGAGAGAGAGTATTTGTGTGAGAAATGAATTGGGTGAGAAATGAATTAGACGGAGGTAGGTATTAGTGATTTAATTAGTGAGATAGTGAGAGGAAGTGGGTTAAACCCATTCATAATGACAAATTTTGTGTTTTAATCTCAACCATCCATCTCCAAGATCCAAGGGCCTCAAAGAGGACTTATGGACTCACTCTTTTGGGGTGGACTCATTTGATCCTTATTCTATATATATAAATATAAATATATAAATATAAATATATATATATATGTATATATATATATATAAATATATAAATATAAATATATATATATAAATATATAAATATAAATAAATATATATATATATATCGCTATCTATCTATATATATAAATATTCTCTCTCTATATCTATATCTATCTATCTCTATCACATTAAATAAAGTTCTCTATATATATATATATATATATATATATATATATATATTTCCAGCTCAGTAAGTGTCAAATTTAAACTCAATGTAATTTGATTTGGGAAAAAAATCGATCTATAAAACTAATTAAGAAAATTGAGTAATGTCATGAAATGTGTATTTTGAGTTACAATTTTTTTTTCTTAACTTGATAATAATTTCATTTCACATTTTTGCAATTTTATTTATAAATTATTCAGAGGTAATTATAATAATAACTTATAAGTTTATTTAATACGGAGAAAGTATGCATTAGTATGTCATCATTCTTTAATATTAGCATCAAATAAAAGATCTAAAATTTATAACCAATAGGTTTATAACAATTTATTTTACTTAAAAGATTATAGTTTAGACTTTGATAAAAATAAGTTATAGTTTCATGAAAATTCTATATATTAATGAAAAGATTATATTGTAGTTAAAGGATTAAAGTTTAATGAATGAAAATTTAAGTCTATTTGTTTCCTTATTTAGTAGAGTGTATTCGAAGGAAAAATATTTATAGTTTTTATTCTCTTAGTATATAGGGGGATTAGCATGACTCTGAACTTTTATTCTGTCAATTTTTGGCGTTAAGTAGCTGGCCAAAATATGCGCATTATGAGTTTTTCTACATGATAAAAAATCTACAAAATAACCCCGAATTTTTTTTTTTGCAAATCAACTACGCTTAAAAACATTTTCACTTAAGTAATCATTTCCTCTACATTACACTCGTGGTAACCATGTGTTTTAAAAATTTATACAAAATAACCCTATTTATTTTTTGGAAAATTCGCACACTTAAAAACATACTCCCTCCAATCCAATCCAAACTACCTTCCATTTTAGGACAATCCAATCCAAACTATCCATACAATAAATGAGTAAAATTAGGACAACTCTATCCTTATAACATACCTATATTTACAAAAATTGTCATTCTTGTAACATACCTCACCTAATTTATGTACTACATCTCTCATCCTTTTCCCATACTACCCTCATCAAAAGCAATTTTCTTAAAACTTGTGCAAAAGGGTGTGGGTAGTTTGGATTGGATTGAAGGGAGTATTTACTTTAATAAATCATTTTCTCTAATTTCCACTCTATTACCAAAAAATGTCAACAAATTGGCCTAGTATAGAGAGAATGTTTATTTTTCGGAAATGAGGATTCCTAATATTAGTCCGACTTCTCGTAAAGTCGTAAAGTTCGAGTGCAAAGGCAGAAGGAACTTAACCGCAAGACCTCCCAACATGGAACATCGACGGGAGAGAGTGAAGCGATGTAGTGTCTTTTACTCGAACAATATAAAAACTTTCGAACGATCGATCATTTGCCTTGTAAACAAAGGAAATATAGATAGTATGCCACCCATAAAACATATTTCTGATATATCCTTTATTAAACGAGTATCCAAAAACCTCTTTCGATATCGAAAAAGACCTAACGAGTATCCAAAAACCTCTTTCGATATCGAAAAAGACCTAACATTATCATCTAAATTCCAAAGAAAAAACTCATGTAGTAGCGAAAGGAAGGTTAGCTTATGTGCTCCAAGTTAGGTTATGTGCTTCGGTTATCCAATAGGTGAGATTAGACATTTTTGTGTGTAATCCATAAAAATTGAGAGAGAAATGATTTATTGAGTAACTATGTTGTTTTTTTATAGAAAAAGTGTGAGTATTTTTTAGGCCTGCATGTTTCGCAAAAATTAGGGCTATCTTGTAAATATCTTTAAAACACACGGTTTTCATGTACTCCTTCCGTCCCGGTTATGTGTTTATCTTTGCTTTTGACACAGTTGTTAAAAAAATGGTAGGGTACCATTTCTGATGGTACAAGGTGGATGACATGTGGACAATAGTCTCTTTAGATGATCAAATTACTCATAAGTTATCATCCTAAAATAAAAAGGTACATAAATGAATGAGACACCCTAAAATAAAAATGATAAACAAATGATCGGGACATTTTCTCGTCACCAGTTTAATAGAAAAAAATCTAAATAAAAATGATAAACAGTAGTATATACTTAAAATGCGCATTTTCTCGTCAACAGTTTAATAGAAAAAAATCTCGAAATAGAATTTTAAGGTCAAGCTAATAAGCATTAATAGGGTAGAAGGTCATCATGTATACGTGAAAGAATTAAACTTGTCTTGCAATTTGGAAAAAAAAACACCAGTTTATTTCGGAGAAAACCCCAAATTCTTATAAGTCAATATATTCATAACAAGATTGTAGAGGGACAAGGGACATGATGTTTGAAATCAGTAAGGATTCTCTGTCCCACTTTTGTGTCACATTATGTGTCTCACTCCATACATATTCTGACACATCATCTATTGTAGGAATAAAATATGTAATATATATATATATATTAATTGATGAATATGTCAAAATTTGTGACAGTAAACGAGATAGAGGATCCACTGGTTTGAAATGGATGTCAATTCAGTGATTCACATTACATGTTATAGGTTATAACACGACAACCGAACTTATGTCCTAGATAGTGCCCTAATAAATGTTGCTTAATGGTCCACGGTTCACATTAGGTCGGTATCGGTAGCGAACAACAATTTTAATGACAGTCACTCTCCCATGCCACGATCTCCCGCGTATCTTTTCTTTTTTTTTTAAATGTGACTATTTTTTATTAATGGTTACCATTTTTTAATAGGTAGTAACCATCATGAAAAATTCATTTTTTTATTCATAATAGGTGGTTACTGTTTATTAAAAAATGGTCACTATTTGTCAAAAGGTGGGCATTGTCAACTGGTCGCAACATGCAACAGTCGCAAAGAAACCTTTGTGTTTTAATCAGTCATTTTCCAATAACACGGTCTCACCCTACTTTTTTTTCTTTTTGCAAAATGTGACCATTTTTCAATTAATAGTGACCATGTATTGATAAGTAGTGACCATCTTGAAAAAAATTCGGTTTTTAGTCATAAAAGATGGTCACTATTTATAAAAAAATGGTCACTATTTATCAAAAAGTGATCATTGCTAACTGATCACACCATGCAGCAAATGAGCCTTTGTGTTTTAATGAGTCACTCTGTTATACCACCGTCTAACGCGTATTTTTTTTCAGAGTGTAGACCATTTTTTATGCGGTCAATAATAGTCATTAAGTTGATCTAACACGAAGCTGGCACAATTCTTGTTTACCAACTCTATAGCTCAATGATTGATGCCCAGGTTCATTTATTGCAACAATTATTGATTTTATAGTGCGTAGTTGCGTACTAATTATTTGGTGTTTGACTACGTACTGAGGAAGAGAATTTTAAGATAGCTTCTCTGGAGTTTTCTGTGTTCCCATGGGTTTGTGTACTAAATTACTGAGCAACTGAGAATCATGTATTCATGTGATTCCACCTTTTAATTTTTATTATTTGTGTTATTTATGTTACACATATAATTTTTTTTGAGTAGTAGTGAACGATGGTATTAAAACAACTAATTAACGTTCTTAGTACAAAGTAGAGATGGAGTTGGCAGAAAGAGGTGTACAAACATAGGCTAAATCCGAATAGTACATAGCTGATAGAGAAGATGGCAAATGTTCAGTTCAGTTTACCTCCTATAAATTCAGTTTAACTCTTATAAATTTAGTTCAGTTTAGTCCAGCTCCTATAAGTTCAGTTCAGTTCCTATAAGTTCACTTCAACTCAGCTCCTATAAGTTCAGTTCAGCTCCTATCAGTTCAGTTCAGCTTTTATAAGTTCAGTTCAGAAAAATTCAATTCTTACAAATTAAGTTCAGAAAAGTTATACGGAATATATTATTTATGAAAATCGATATAAAAACATTTGACATTAATTATTGGAATGACATTTGGTCAATTGAGAAAAAGGTGGGTGTTAAAAAATATGTCCCGAATGTCACAAAAGTATCAATGTCTATTATTGTTTATACATTCACACTCCATAATTTTATAAGGATGCATACTCTTGGAATACCTATTATACAACATGACGTGAATATTCAAGGAACAGTAGATTTGGGCATGTTTGATGATAAGCGAAAAAAAGTCATGTTCAAGCTACGAAACAAGATAGTAAAAAAACATTTGGCGAGGCAATGGATTTGTTGTTACGAGTGATAGTGAAGATGAAGAAGAAAGTGATGAGGAAGATGATGTTATGGAGATAGATTGTTAAAAAACGATGTAATATGTGATTTATTTTTTTATCGTAATGTAAACGTAGTAATCTATTTGAACAAACCAATGTACATAAATCGGAATTATGTTATTATCTTACCTTCTGTTTTAGAGTATATTTTTTTTATGACAGCGCTTTCCAAGAGATAAAGATACAGATAAAGATGATGTAAACGTAGTAATCTATTTGAACAAACCAATGCATATAAATCAGAATTATGTTATTATCTTACATTATGTAATAAAGTTCAGTTTTGTAAATTTTAGATTCTATAAATTCTATTCAATTAAGTAAAATTAAGTTCAGAAAAGTCCAGCTCCTATAAGTTCAGTTCAGCTCCTATAAGTTCAGTTCGACTCTTATAAGTTCAGTTCAGTTCAGCTCCTATAAGTTCAGTTCAGTTCAGCTCCTATAAGTTCAGTTCAGCTCCTATAAGTTCAGTTCAGTTCAGTTCAGCTCCTATAAGTTCAGTTCAGCTCCTATAAGTTCAGTTCAGAAAAGTTCAGCAAAATTCAGCTCAAAAGAACAGGGTCATAGTCCCAAATATAGAACTCATTGTTAGAACTTGAATTGAATTCGACAAGGCAAATTTTGAGATTGAGTCCACGATACGATTTGTGGATTGCTTCTCAAAGATGATCTTCACAAATAGAACTGGAGCACCCTAAGGAGACACCCTCGGCCTCTCATAACCCTTATATAATTACTCCTCTAGTTGCTTCTTCAGTTCTTCCACTCTTTAGCGCCCATTCGATTTAGAGCCTTCGATTCTACCTCTAGAGCCTTCGATTTTACCTCTCTCCACAGTGGTAAACCAGGTCTCTATTTAGAGAACACATCCTGAAACTCACTCACAGTGGTTAAATCATTGATTTTCTTGCTCTCTAGTCTAATATGGTAATGATTAGTTAACGACTTCTGGTCGGAAATCATCGACTAAAATGGAATTCTTTTGCAAGGTAGACATACGAGAATTGAATAGACAAAGCATGACATGGTAGATTAAGACCTAGTAAATCGCCCAAAAGCCTGCTAGACCATCTGATCTATGATCATAATGAACACATCATTCTTACGAACTCACAATGAATTATTTGCATGTTCCAAATCCAATTTCATCAATATATCAATCTACATGTGTGAACCTACTTCCCTAGATGCTTTTCATCACTTGCTTTATTGTTTTCATTTGTTTTTATTTTGTTTTCATTTATGCTTTATAGTAGTTTCGATATCAAAATCCCAAAACCCAGATTTTCGTTAGATAAAACCCAATTGCGAGACACTTCACATTCTATAGGAAACACCATCTCCCTGAGGATCGACCCCTACTTCCCTAATTACATTAATTTGTTATTAGCCTAGTCTGGGTAATTTATCTTTGTATCGGGCTCGCGACAAGCACGATCAGCGTGTGTGCCACTTGTGTATTGTTAGGAGATTGCACTAGCTTGTGTTTCATATAGTTGGTTATAGGATTTGCATTTAGGTTGTATATATGTAGGTTGCATCCATAGCATATAGTTGCATTTTAAGAAAAAAAAAAGTTGTAAATAATTTTTTCGGGAAAACATGATAATTGTACATAATTCCTTTTAGCTACTTTTCATAAAGTTTTTATCTTAAATGGAGTTTGGAACATCCTTAGTTGTGCATTTTTAGTGTTGTTTTCACCCGTCTACTAAAGTCGAGTCAAGAGTTTGCGCTTATCACCCTTGATAACCCCTATTGGTGTAAATGATCCTTGGTTAGTGGATTTTCTTAGGTGACCATCACGCAATGCAACCAACAGTGACCTAATGCTCTTTCATATCTACATACAAAAAAGAAACAACACAATACAAGCCAAAAATTTTAGTACAAAGTTATGTTTTCATATTTACACTATTGAAGTGCAAAATGGAAGTTCTAGGGACTCTAGTGCACCCATACCATACGGTCGCGCTCAAAGTCACCTCGGTGAGGAAATCCCTATTGTTGGTCCCAACCGCATATCCTTAGTGGAAACATCGTGCTATCATGTCAAAATTGCAATCATCAAAATGAAATTAAAAAATGAAGAAAATAAAAAGTAAATGAAAAAGAAAAGAAAAAGAAAAAGAAAGATAACTTCAAGCAATAAAAACACAAATACCTTCTTTCCTTTACCCATATTGGATCATCCACATCTATTGGTTGCATAGTGAGACAGAGCGATCCTTGTCTCCTAGGTAGTTGGGAGATGTGAAAGTACATTGACCTAAGTGTATAATAATGCCACGGGGATATCACTTCCATAATATAATTCATTGATCGTTCTTGACCAAAGAATTACTAGACGGGACAAAAATATGTTAAGCTTGCACCGCTAGGAGGCAGATTCTTTTCCATGCTTTATGAGAATAGAGTGGCTCTTAAGGATGATGTATAACTTAACGGTTTCCCTTCTAGGCTTTCCCGTCACATGGATGAGGCATCTGACATTTCCTTTTTTTTTTATCCATCCTTATCTTGTCTTATTTGCTTTAATTGATTGGATGTGTAAGAATTTTGAGCAAGACCCCACTTGCCTTGCAAGAAGGCATCCTACCTCATGGTTCGCGTTGTTGTGAGTTGAAAGGGAAGAGCGAGACCCGCTTATTACCTCGTATCTGCTTATGTTATTAGATTTAGTTTAAATAAGGATCATGTCTTAGTCACCTTGTTACTCGAGGATGAGTTAGGGTTCAGGTTGCGGATATTTGATATGGCTAATTTATAGCTAGTCTTTACACCCGCGAATCAACCCCTTTTTGCATACTATTTAGGCTAATTATCGTCATTTATTATGTCAAAAGCTTCATTTTCATTATTACTCGTCATTTATTCTCTTTTGTAGAAAATGAATGAAATGATACAATTTTGGCATAACATTGCATTTATTTGAAGGCTTTTTAGCACTTGTAACGCTTGGCAACCAAGGACGAGAAGAGGAGACCATCGATTAGAGCTACACACGAGCCATGTTTTGGGTAGCTAGGATAAGCTACATTGGAGCTAGGGCGAGCTCTAGCCCACAACTCGGCCGAGCTGGAGAGCAGTAGCGGCTAAAAGAGGCATCTCAACCGAGACAGGCCATCTCACCCGAGACAAGAGCCCCAGCTCGCCCGAGATAGCCTAGCTCGAGCCGAGCCATGGTCGAGAAATGGCCAACTCGCACGAGCTGACCTCAGATCGTCCGAGATGGACCTGTTTTGCTGCCTTCCTTCGCTTACTCCCGCTTTCTTTTTCCCCAAGACTTGTACTTAGTATAAATACCCCATATTGTAATTAATTAAGGGAGATCTGGATCCACCATTGCTTATCTTAAATCCTAGATTAGAGTAGATTAGAGTAGGTTATTAGATTAGCTTAATCCTCTTTCAAATTACTCTTTAATTAGTCCTAGATGTAGTCTTGTATTTGGATTCTTTGGGTTTTGATGAGAAGATTGATGACAAATCTTCCACTTGATTCAAGTTTTCCTCTTTATAATTCATCCTTTCCTTTAATTAAGAGGTATAATCTTCTAATCTCTCTTTATTTACTTGTCAATCTTTCATTAAGTTTACTATTCTCTTGTTTTATCTTACAATGACTTGTTTTTGATTTCTAGGATTAGTGGAGTATAAGGTTGTATGAGTTTTAATCTATTAACTGTTGGTTTTTTAGTTGATAATTGTCTTTTTTCTAACATATGCACATTTCATGCTTGATGAAATGCTTGCTTGACAAACTTGCATGATTCATGTTTATTTATACATTTTCGTAAGATCGAGATCCCATGATTATGTTAGGACTTACATATAGTTTGTATTTTGACCTTGTGTACGCGAGAGCGAACTTGATTTGGTATATGGGAGGGATTGTCAGATTGAGAGACTCAATCCATCGCGCCCAAGTTTGACTACGCTTCGACTATGAACCCGACTCCCAATAAATAAAGTTCAGAAAAATTCAGTAAAATTAAGTCCAAAAGAACGGGACATATCATTTACAATGCAATGTTCTTTGAGGAATAGCAACAGTGATTTTTTAGCCTTGGGCTTGCCAATAAGAACTTTATAAATAAGTTCATACAATGTAAGTGTGATTGGGTTTGTCAAAATAAGTACTTGGTTCTAATTTATGAACAAACTTTATAGATTTTTATAAAAAGGTAAAATAAATTAATAGTTAGAATTAATTAGTATTGGGTCCCAATTAAGAACAAAGTAAAGACTTCTTCGATAATGGGAAAAAGTTCTTAAACTTGGGGGTGGTGAAAAATGACTTGACGCATGAATAATTATATATAAAGTTCTTTCAGTGTATTTGCTCTTAACTAACAAACTATTTTTGAATAAAAAGTTGAAAGATTTTTCTATGGCAAAATAAAATTTAAAAGAGTTATAATGATAGATTTTAATGAGGAGTTATATTTAATACGATGGATATTAATAAGGGGCTATCGCCAAACACAAAATGAGGGACATTATTAAGGAGATGTATAATTAATATTTACTAAATTCAGCCAAAATTTAGTTATTGTCGCGTTTTTCCCGTATTCGGGTGTTTTTCAATACTAAAGATATGTTGTCCCATACCCTCCACATGAAATTATAATGACACAAATAATGTCTCCTAATATTTCTTCCATCCTTTGACATGCATGACAAAAACAAATTTTGGAATTATTCTTAATAATAAGCTTGTGACCCGTCGTAAGCTTATGACGGGGCAACTTATCGTAAACTTGCGATTGGTCAAGCTCCTTCTCACAAAGAGCATGTAGAAAGCAAGTGGGGGCTTGATTATTTGTCTTGCCACTTGATCTTTGTGATAGGACTAGACTCGTCGCAAGTTTGTGACAGATCGCTGGGTCGCAAATGAGAATTTGTGTACTCTTAATTACCGTGTGAAAGTGTCAGGGCACGCTTCCCACGAGTCATCCTCAACACATTACTCACTGGTCACTATATCGAAGTGGGCCATAATTGGGCAGTTATATATACACACGATATAGTATGACTCCTAATATTTAATCATACTTCCAAGTATACAAACTAACTATCATTGTATTGAAGTACAAAAAGATAAGAAAAATACCCAAAAACTTTTCACCTTCATTTCTCATCACTCTTTTTAGTCCAAAAATCTGAAGCTTCAATGGAGGCTAGTGAAGAAGAAAGAATGGTAAATGGACATCAACATAATGGTGATGAAAAACCCTCCGATAAAAGAAAAAAGGGTGGATTTATTACCATGCCTTTTATCTTAGGTAAGTTTTGAACTTCTTATTTTGTCCTTTGTTTGTAAAATTAAATTAAGTTGAGTTTTCGTGTAATGATAAGTTGATAACAAACTAAGGGTTATAACTTACTCCGTATAAGGTAAGTTAAATGTTTGAATTTTAGACTATCTCAATATGTTATTAATGACCAATATATTATCCGAATATGTTATTAATGAAACACATGAGATTCGTTGATTAATTGGTCAATCTAGTATTTAAGCCAGAATCTATCAATTTCACCTAAACCTAATATATTTTTTACGAAACAACACCTATAGGTTATGGAAGATTCACAATTATAAAAAAATAAAAAATAAATAAAGTACTCCCTTCAGTTGGAGGTTGTTAATGGGTAAATGCTACAGTACTAAATTTAAACAAAGATGATGTAAGGGTGGATCTATTTTAATATTGAAATGTTTGGACAATTTTGAGAGATCATGACAATTATTCTTGTCATTTTTATATATTTTTTTAAGTTCCTCATTATATCTAAAAAATGGATAAATTAGTATTTAACATTTAAATCTACTGTTTTAGTAACAATTATAGATCTCGTGCAATGCATTTTAAATATATATTTAGAGAGAATTTATTTTTTAGTGTACTTTGTACTCCCTTCGATTCAGGCTAAACTTCCTTATTTTTCTATTTCATCAAATTGGTTAACCTTCCCTATTTCTTTTTTTAATTTGCATGAGATAATGTATTTTGTGTGGTCCAAATTCAACGCATGCGAGCTAGTGTATTTTTTTTGTTAAAAGGGGAAAGGATAACGTTATTTAATATTGGAAGAATATAATTTAAAATTCCGGACAACTCATTAATTTTGTGACACTAATACTCTTTGTAGAAAATCTTTGGTATTCTATTTATAATATATAAGAAAATATATAGTTATTTGATATCTGATTTGATTTATTGTCATGAATATTATAAAAATATTACATTTTGATACTTTTTAATAATTTGTAATTAAAAAAAATCACGTTGCAATAAGCGTATCGACAAGTGTAATAAAGTGAATGCAATCTTTGAAGTATATTGGATACGGTATTTATTGTATTTTGAGTTGAGAAAATAAAAAGTGAAAATGCAAAATTAATCAATAGAATGACTAACGTTATGAAATATATATTTTAATAATATTTTTTATTAGGAAGACGATAACATACTATTTTACAATTTTTGTACTACTAATATTTTTTTTTCAACCACAACTTTTCATTCATACTATGTTTGGAGCCAAATTTTAGTTGTAATATCTTCGGTGGAATAATTCGAGTTTTACTTAATTTTTTTAGTAGATAAGGATTTACACATAGGAATATACAAACTATATTTCAGTCGTGAGTATTTATATCGAATACTTTCTTCATTTTACATTTATTGTCCTAGTGTAATTAAAAGTTATATTTGTGAAATAGTGGTGGTCTCTTAAAAAATTTATTTAAATAAAACATACGCAAACTAAGAAAGGATAAGTTAATCAACTAGGAGTGTAATAAAAAATTCATTAGTTTTATTTACTATATTTAAATATAGAACAATTAGTTTAAAATATGAAAATATATAACAAGTATAATAAAAGTGGAATGGAGGGAGGACATTAAGCTTAACTATTTGGACTACAATTTAACTAGTAATTACTTAGATTAGGGCAATACCGATGATGATTTGACTGTGGTGTGTAACTAATGCAGCAAATGAAGCATTTGAGAGGGTGGCAAGTTTTGGGTTGGCACCAAATATGATAGTATATCTGATGAATGATTACAAAATGAGTGTGACAAAAGCTCAGAATCTACTTTATATATGGAATACTACAAATAGTTTCACTCCATTTGCTGGAGCTTTAGTGGCGGATACTTTGTTGGGTCGTTTCCTTACCATTGGAATTGGCTCCATTTTCAGTCTCCTGGTATTTCTTCTTTCTCTTCCTTCCCTTTTCTTTTCTTTTCTTTTTATTTTTCTACTTTTTAAATTAGTTCTGTCCCACTTTTGTGTGTAGTTCTGTGTGTTACTCCACATATGTATGGAGTGGGACAAAGAATGAGACCAACTCTAAGTATTCCTTGATGTAGATTATATTTTACGACTGCGTTTGGTTGTAGTGTTTCAAAGTACACCTCTTTTTTAAGCACACTTTTCAAATATGCCAATTAAACTAAGGATGGAACTTCTTTGATGCAGCAAATGCATTTCGATTTTTTGTGCGTTTCTTGCTGAGTTTTTGATTTTTTCCGGGCAGAATTCTAACTCTTAGGGAACTTCCTTACTTGATGCAGGGAATGTTTGTTTTGTTTATGACAACTGTAATCCCTCACATAAAGCCCCCAGCGTGTGACCAAACAGCACATAATTGCCAATCAGCAACAGCTGGACAGTATGGGTTCCTAGTCCTGGCGTTTGTACTCATGTCAATCGGGACAGGTGGAATTAGGCCGTGCTCTCAGGTGTTTGGAGCGGACCAAATCGAGCAAGGAGACCCTGAAAACCCTAAGAATAAGAATGCTCTTGAGATCTTTTTGAATTGGTACTTTATGTTTTCTTGTCTCTCGGTTATTATTGCCTTGACGGTGATTGTCTACATTCAAGATCACTTGGGTTGGAGGATTGGGTTTGGAATCCCACTTATTCTCATGTTCTTAGCTACTTTATCTTTCTTCCTTGCTTCGCCACTGTATGTGATGGTTAAGGGCAATAAGCGCCTTTTGGTTGGGTTGGCTCAAGTGGTGGTCGCAGTTTTTCGGAATAGGAAGTTGGATACGTCAACTTTAGACTCAGATGTTGAGTACTATTATGGGAAGGATAATACACCATGTCCCCCAAGTGAAAGACTAAGGTTTATGAACAAAGCTTGCATCATTCGGGATCCTGTAAAAGACATTGGCCCGGATGGATTACCCACAAATCCATGGAGCCTATGCAGGGTCAAAGATGTTGAAGGGCTGAAATCATTTATCAGGCTCATTCCAATTTGGTCAACCGGGATCATGCTATCCGTAAACACGAGCACGAGTTCATTCTCGTTGCTGCTAACAAGAACCATGGACAGACATATAGGGCCTCATTTTCAAATCCCAGCTGCTTCTTTCGGTACATTCTTAATCCTCGTCATAGTCATTTGGATCCCTCTCTATGACCGAGTACTCATTCCCTTGGCATCAAAGATCTGCGGCAGGCCTGTCCGACTTAGTGTGAAGGTAAGGATGGGAATAGGCCTTTTATGTGCATTCGCATCAGTGCTGCTTTCCGGCATTGTGGAGAGTATCCGTAGGCATAGAGCTATCAGTGAAGGCTTTGAGAACAACCCGTTAGCTGTCATCCGCATGTCCGCCATGTGGACACTTCTCCACTCGGTGTTTTTCGGTTTAGCTGAGGCTCTGTACGCTATCTCTCAATTCGAGCTCTTCTACACGGAGCTTCCTAAGGATATGTTGAGTATTGCCGGGTCTATCTATGGTCTAAGTAGTACATTCGGAAACTTGCTGGCCACTTTGATATTGAACTTGACCAATAGTATTACTAAAAGAGGAGGGAAAGATGGTTGGATTGCTAACAACGTGAACAAGGGTCACTATGACTATTACTATTACATGATAGCTATATTGAATTTGTTAAATCTAGTCTTGTATATATTTGTTAGCTGGGCTTATGGACCAGTCGGAGAGCGAAGAAAGGCGGTGGCTGTGACGGAGCAAAATGAACAAGAGCTGGATGTACTAAAGGGTACAGGTGAGGTGGAGGAGGAGGAGAAAGATATGTTGAAAGATAAGTCTGCTTTATCAAAAGTAGATTGAGTCAGAGAAAAATGTTACAATATGTGTTACATTGTATACTAGATGATGGAAATCGTGGATTTGTAGTTCACCCAAAGTAACATTGTAGAGTATAAGTCATTGAATTGCTCTGTTTTTGGCATTTGATATAATCACACTCTTTTTCGGAGACGTCAATTTAAGATGGTCATGCGCTTGGTTCAAACCTCAAATTCTTCCACATTGTTGTTCTCTCTATCTTCGACTCTTGGATAAATTGATACGCTGCATTTAGGTATCATCTATCGCCGTAACTCATGTCACTACTTTCGGATCATCATAATACAGAGCAGTTGGTTTCGTTGTAGACGGATTTTTAGACGGATCGGGTCTCTCTCACAATGATGCAAGTGTGGGGAGAGTGCGAAACCACTTACCTTAGACGATATGTCTGTCTAAGATGGGAATTTGTGAATACGGAGAGACTGCCTAATTTAGACTCTAGGCATTATTACTTGATAGCTTTGGTTTTTTCCGGGGGCTTTTCTCAAGTATACCCCTCAACTAGTTGATTTTCGACAAATTATCATTGAAGACGGGATATATCCATCTTTAATGAAGTCGAGTCGAATTCTCTTTCACAAGAAGGCAAGTGGAGTTCAAGTGGGGATTCATTTATTTCCCACTTGCCTCCTTATGAAAGGAAATCCGACCCGTCTTTATTGAAGACAAGCGCATATCAAGTAGTAATGCCTATTTTTCTCACATATACCCCTATTTGTTTTAAGAAAAAACTTGACTAGCCATAACTTGTGGCTATAATAAAAGATCTCGTACAAAAAGTTAATTTGAAAAAAAAATCACCGTTTTATGAACTTGTAACTAGGAGTTATCATCAATTTTATTTCGTAAAAAAACTTTTGGCTGGCTATAACTCCCAACTACGAGTTAAGAAAACAACGATTTTTTTTCAAACCGAAGTTCTCTTAAAGACGGTGAATTTGAAAAAATAAATTTACTGTTTTTTGAAACCGTATTTAAGAGTTATGTATAGCCAAAGTATTTTTTTCAAAAAAGAGGGGTACAAGTGAGAAATTGAAAAAGTTGAGGGGAACACAAGAGAAAATCCCAAATTACCCCGACACCGTCTTCCAAACAATCCTAGGCATAACATGAGCTAGCGCATGAGCCACACAATTGTTAGTCCTACATGTATGAGACCAAAAAAACATTATGAAACTCGGTATAGCATGCTAATATACCGTCAACAATTAACGAGATATTGCTCCTTTCTTGCCGCTTCCCTTCCAAAGCCTAAATGAGTTGCAGACAGTCGCTTTCCACACCACACTCTGACTCCCCTTACTCAATGCTTTATGTAACCCATCAAGAACCACAATCGCTACTGTAACAAGAGGGCCCAAATATGCTCACGAACAATGGTTACACACTCACCCAAAAAAGCCGCACCTCCCTCGTCCCATGCATATCAACCAGGTTCCCACATCTTCACCATCCTTCATCCTTACGTCAACATTCACTTTTACTAACCCACTCCCATATAGCCCAACACCCGACCATAAACTTTCCATACCCTGCTTCCCCTATGTCCTTCCATTGAACTTCCGCCTAATCCCTCCCTCTACTTCAATTGTCATCCTCTTCCTCACTCGACAGACCCACCCATCCCAAACCCAGTTTTCCACCCAACAATAACGAAATAAATGAAGACTCGACTCCTTTTGAGAATAACAAAAAGGAAAAAAGAAGACTCACCTCCAACTCGAGTGACGATATTCGCCCTTGTTACCGGCGCTTCATTACGCGGATGTCAGAAGAATAGTTTCATACGGGCCACACCAGAACCTTCCCGGGCTTATTCCACAACCAATTCTCCCTCTCCCAATTCAACATTTATGTCATATCCATTGCATTCTCAGCTAACATTCTATAAGCACTTATAAACGAATTTAATCAAGTTCGAGACCCTAATACCACAAATTTTTAGAATTATTCGGACGAAGGCGGATATTTGTGATTCTTTCTCTTTCGAACGGTAAACAAATCTGGTCAATTTTCCCGCCCCTTCATCCTTCCCTATTCGGTTGATGCAGCTCGGCCAACGTCATGGTCTCAACTGTAATAGAACACGATCACGGAGAAATCACCTTCCTTGTCTCTGTACCAGGTATCCACACATGCCCCCAAACCAATGTGTAACGTCCGTTCCTTATTCTCTTCCTCATTCCCCTTTCAAGGACCAATCTCGCTCCAATTATTCTTCGCCATGTATAACTAGGATTATGGCCAACCGTAGAACCCATAAAATCAGTGTGAGGATAGTATCTCGCTCTCATTATTCAAGCCTACAAGCTGTCCGGGCTAACTATCAATCGCCAAGCTTTTTTTCAAGCAAAGCAAGATTAAGCAACTTGAAATCCCGAAATTCCATTCCTCATACCCCATTCGATCTTCTCATTTTATTCTAGGCTACCCACGAAATTCCCCTTCGTCCTCGTGACCCCACCGAAAATGGAAACCATCGTTCTAAGCTCGTCTCAAAAGTTTGCCAGGAGGAGAAACACACTCATCAGGTAGAGATGGAGAGAATTCGCAACCGCCTTTATAAGAACCTCCTTACCCGCTCTCGACAAAATTTTCATGCGCTATCCTGGAAGTCTTCTTCCGAGCTTATCCCAAATAATAATCTGTTATTGCTTTCTTAAATCGCCCAATAGGAGTAGCTAAACCCAAATAACACGCACGTTCCTTAACCACTACCACCCCGAGGCTTTCGGCAACCCTTCTGCGTTGCTCACACGAAACATCTCTATCGAAAGAAACCATAGTCTTCTCTAAGATTTACAAGTTGTCCGGACGTTGTCTCATATCGTCGCAATATATTATTAATAACCTCCGCCTCTCCTATAGCAGCTCGAACAAAGAAAATACTGTCATCCGTGAACTAGAGATGGGAAATAACATAAACATTATCTGCCACATGAAGTCCGTGTAGCAAGTTAATTTCGATCGCATTTCTCATTTGATTTGACAAGGCCTACACACAAAGAATAAATAAATACGGAGAAAATGGCTCACCTAGTCGTAAGCCAGCAGTTGGTAGAAATTCCTCTAACGACATACCATTAATAAGGTCCGTAAAAGAAACCGTAGACACACAATCCATTACTCTCAAAATCCATCCCATATCAAATCTCATTGTAACCAAAACACGGCGTAAGAACTTCCACTCAAATCGGCCATACACCTTACCCATATAGAGTTTAACCGCCATGTGTCCCTCCATGCTTATAGCAATCTTCATGTAATGCAACATCTCGAAAGCGATCAAAAAAATATTATCCGGAATTAATCCTCCCGGCGTAAAGGCGCTCTGGTGGTTTTCAAATACAATCTCTCCAAAGAAAGCTTTTAGACGATTATTAAGCATTTTAGAAACCAGTTTGTAAGCAACATTACACAAACTTATCGATTTGAAATCTCTAATTGTATCCGGTACTTTTTTCTTCGGGCTTAACACAATATTGTAAGTTATAGACCCCTAATTAGACACCTATAATTAGTTATTACATTACCATAATTTAGTAGTTTAAGGATCTATAACATGCACCCAAAGTAGAGTACCTCCTTTATAGTTGCGCCCAAGAATTCTCCCTAAAAGTCCTAATATTATTAATTGATAAAAGCTTCGCAACCCCAATTTGACAAATGTCTCTTCGTGGGTTATTCGAAGGGAGCACATGGTTATTACTTCTACAATCGTCACGAGAACAAAGTTTTTGTGGCTTGTGATGTTGTCTTTCTAGAAAAAAAAATTATTTCTAAAAGACAGAGTGGAGAAAATTTGACCGTAATGTTGTTCAAAAGCCATAAACTGAGAAACTGATGCAGGAAAATGTTCCTTTTACGTAAGACTCGGTAGTTCTACCTGACATCCTAGGTTCCGAAGGAATAACTAGTGAGTCTGACGTCGAAGCAACCTTTTCATGCATCAACTCCTGCGTTTCGGGCTCTTGAACTTCATCAACTTTATATTTCTCCCAGTCTGTCATCTAGAAATAAATTCTTTTTCAAGAAAGACAGCATCACGAGCCAAATACATGCACTCTTTTCTCGTGAAAATTGTAGTAGTAATAACCACGTGTTTACTTTAAACAATTTTTGTCAAGTCAGAAGCTAGCTTATCGTAAAAATTGTTCTTCACATAAGCTTCGCAAACCCAAGCGCGGAAAAATGTCAAATTATGGAGCCTCCTTTTCCATATCACATATATTCTTTTCGACAGCTTTAGTCGAGCTTTGATTTAATGAAAATATTGCAGACAAAATTGCGAAACCTAAAAATGAGTCAGATAACTTAGTTTGTCTCATCATAGGCCGAACCATGTCTAACAGAGTTCGGTTTCTCCTACTGTGGTGTTCCAGGAGGAGTTAACTGTGATACTATACCACAGTCTTTCAGATGAAAATCAAAGTCATTACTTAGATATTCCCCACCACGATCGGTTCGTAAGGCTTTGATTTTTTTATCTGATTGGATTTCTACTTCGTTTTGAAACCCTTCTAAATTTTTCAAAGGTTTCACTCTTATACCTCATTAAGTAGACATAACCATATCTATTTAAATTATTAGTAAAAGTAATGAAGTGATCATAATCACCTATGCCTGTGATTGTCGTTGGACCACACACGTCTATATGTATTAGACCTAATACCCTACTAGCTCGAGTTCCTTTTCCAATAAAAGGTGCACGAGTCATATTGCCAAGAAGAAATGATTCGTATATACCATAAGATTCATAATCAAATGGTTTGAGAACTTTCGTCAATACGAGTCTCTTTATGCGTTTTTTGTTTATATGTGCTAATCGACAATGCCAGAGGTAAGATTGATATGGGTCAACTGCTTTGAGCCTTTTATTATTCACATGATAGACGTCTTTAGTTAGGTCAAGACCATAAATACCTGTGACTAGTATGGCATGGACGTAAACCAAGTCGTCATATGAAAAAAAGAACGATTTTCTTTAATTACAAAAGTAAAACCTTCTGTGTCTAACACAGTTACAGATATTATATTCTTACTTAATGTTGGTACATAATAACAATTATTTAAGTACAACTTCAAACCAAAAACTAAATTGCGTACATATGTCCCTACAGAAACTGTAGCTACTCTAGCTCAAATTCAACCGCGTAGCTCCACATCACCCTTGGTTAGTCATCACATATTTGTCATCCCTGCAAGTTATTAAAGAGATGAGAACCACGTCACACCAGTATAATACCCATAAAGTGGTACTAGCAAAATTTATGTCTATCATATATTTAGATACCATAAGGAAAAGTACCTGCTAGCGTCACAAGCCCAGCTTTTCTATCCTCTATGTATTTGGGGCAGTTTGTTCAACACTATCACAATGGAAAAATCGCTAGTCGGGGCGGCACCTCGCATAGCCTTGGATTTTGCTATTCACAATATCTTTTCCCTTACCCTTTTCTTGATCTGTATTCTTGCCCTTGCCAGTTTTCTTCTAGAACTTCGTCATATCCCTGACCAATAGGACATCTTTCACACTCTCTTGCATGTCCTTCTCTACTTGAAAAAGAAGAGAGTGAACTTCATGAAGACTCTACTTCATGCTATTAATGGTGTAGTTCACCCTAAGTTAGGTGAACCCCTTATGAAGTGATAAGTGAATATTTGTATGATTTTAATCCCCAATTTAGCTCGGTTTTGTATGTCATTTGTGCTTTGTTAAGCCATTTTATGAGCTAATATCTTCTTCTAGGCGAGTTCCTATGTTCTAACCTGTTTTGTAGGGAAAGTGACGTTTCTACGCCCTTTTTCTGTATTTCTGAGCATTTGCCTAAAACCCGACGATTTGTGAAGCAAGCTTGACCAAGTCAAAGGCATTCCAAGAAGGTTCACTAATCAAAAAGGAAGAAGAAGTAAAGACGATTTCGCAGTTGTCTGAAGATTGATCTGTTAGGCAAAGAAATCGACATTTTACCTCAAACCCTATCATCAAACCCGACTCAAGAGGTCAAGGGGGATAATGGAAGTCAAGTCATAGGCCAAAGGAGATGAAACGAAAGTCAATTGACCAAGATTACAACTTACCCGATCGGGTAAGTGGTGTACCCGATCGGGTATGTCTACTGATGAACGCTTCTTGGTTCTTCTTCTACCAAGCCTTAATGGAGAGCTTTATTAGGTTGTCTAGGGTATGAATTTGGATGAAATACAGCAGCCTCTCAACCCTATAAATAGCCTATGCAACACACAACAACTTCACACAATGTACAAAAACACTTCTCTCTTTAGTTTAGTTTAGTTTCTTTCTCTCATCTTTCTTAGTTTAGTTTATTTTTAGTTTTCTCTAGTTTAGTTTAGTTCTAAGTTTTCTTCAATTGTATGGTTCTACTTGTAATTGGAACTCAAGTTTTCGGGTTTGCATTTCTTATTCAAGTTCTTATTCCATTTCAATCTTTGCTCATCCTTTCCGGTAATCCTTATTCTTGTTTTTACATTATAGTTTCATTTTCTTTTAGTATTTCCTTTATCATGTTTACCATTCTTAGTTTTATAATCTTAGTTTCCCTTTCATTGTTAATCATGCATAAGTAGTCCTTGTTCTAGGGGAAGGGTTAACATGTCTAATTAATTCATAAGTATAAATTGATTCCAGGTAGAACTGTTTTAGTTGTCTTTATTTCTTGTTTGATTCTCATGATAAACTTTGATTTAAGGCCTTAATCAATTGTTTATACTTGTCAATTTCCGTCTCAAGGGCGAGAGTCGAGATGAAAATTAAAGGGCTGACAAGAATAGTTTAATGACCTAACCAGGCTGAGAGGACGTTAGGACCCATTAAAAAGTCGATACGAATCCGAGAGGAATATACCGCTACAAGACTTGGACAACTATGATTTTTCTAACTCATAATCAACTTTGCTCGTAAATTGATTAGCATGTGAATCCCGATCCCTAGATCATTTTCTATATTGAGTTATTATCATCTTTAATTATTGTTTTAGTTTTTAGTTTAGTAATAACCATTGTGACAATCGTACAAGTTAAAATTCTAATCATATCTTTTCACTAGTATCTCCCGTCTCGCCGAGATCGACCCCTTACTTCCCTAACTGCATTTATTTGTTGTTAGCCTAGCCAAGTGTTATTTATCTTGATTAGGGTACGCGACAACCCGATCAAATTTTGGCGCTGTTGCCGGGGAGCACGGTTTTGTTTATTTGTGATTAGTAGAGTTTTACCTTGTCTTTTTCTTTTTTTTCTTTTCTTTTGTCTCGAGGAACACTTGTTCCTTGAGATTTTTCTCACCTTTTCTTTGTAGTATAGTGACTCTTTTCAGGTAATATGAATATGTTCTTTCAGAAGGGATTGCTTTATTTTCTCTCAATGACTATCTATTTCCAACCTCCACAATGCGAGAATAAGCCTTTCCATGAATACCTCGACCGATTTTATAGCTATTATTAACATATCATCTCTTTTGGGTATACCCATGATGAGACCTATATGAAAAAATATCGTACTTCATGGAATGCTCATTGAGTGTCGTAGCCTGGCTATGCAATTGAGTGGTGGAAGTCTTTATAAGAAGAGAGGAGAGGAACTTTGGATTTTATTGAACTTTATGGCATCCCAATCTAGGGAAGAAACTGATAAGTGAATATTTGTATGATTTTAACCCTCACTTTAGCTCGGTTTTGTTTGTCATTTGTGCTTTGTTAAGCCATTTTATGAGCTAATATCGTCTTCTAGGCGAATTCCTGTTTTCTAACTTGTTTTGTAGGGAAAGTGACGTTTCTACGCCCTTTTTATATATTCCCGAGCATTTGCCTAGAACCCGACGATTTGAAGATGCAAGCTTGACCGTGTGTAAGGCATTTCGAGAAGGTTCACTAACTTAAGGGAGAGAAGAAGCAAAAACGGTTTTGTAGTTGTCGGAAGACCAATCAATTAGACGGGAGAATTCATCGCTATACATCATATCCAAGCAACAAACCCGATTGTAGAGTCAAGGGGGATCTTGTAAGTCAAGTCAAAGCGAAGGAAGTTGAAGAGTTAGTCAAGAGCTTCCAGAAGACAACTTACCCGATCGGGTAAGTGGTGTACCCGATCGGGTAAGTGGTGTACCCGATCGGGTATTCCTGCTGCTCAGTGCATTGCGGCTCCTTCATCCTATTTTTGACCTATGCATTTATTGCTCAACCTCTTCTCCACGAAACCCTAATACTATAAATAGATGTGCCAAGCCCCTCATATCATCATCCATGAAATAATCCATCATACAATCTATCTTACATAATCTAGTCTTATATTTCCTTTTAGCTTTAGTCTTTCGAGTTTAGATTCTCTTCTTCTTTTGTCATTTGTTTCTAGTTTATTTATGTCCATTTCCTTTCAAAAAGTTAGCTTAGCTCAATAAGAATTTCAATCTTTGTATCTACTAGTCGGGTTTAAGAGTTGTAATTCAAAGTACGGTATTTCTATGCGAGGGATTTCTATTATTGTTATCGCTTTCATCGTTGATCGTCACCTAGGTATTCCTAATTTATCCTTTGCTTATTGTTCTTTATTGCTTTCCATTTGGTTGTCATTTTCTATTTCATTAGATTCATTTTCATGTTGTTATAATCATAGTTTCATTTCTTAGATTGTCATATAGCGTCGTTATTATCGCCACATAGAAAGTCTAAATTATTGTCAAAATCAACTAAACATGCCTATCTTAACTTCCATTGTTAATATCAACATAATCATGAGTGAGTAGTCACCTTTCTAGAATGTAGGGTAGCCATGTTCGATTGATTAAAAGATGATAATTGGATAAAAGAAATTCTGCTTTTAAAACATTGTGTCTATGCATGTTTGGACTTTAACGATAGTTGACGATTCTTGATCACAATCATTGACTAGTGTGGAATTCTTTTCCAAGGTAGATATACAGGAATCGAATAGACAAAGCGTGACATAGTGGATTAAGACCTAGTAAATCGCACTAAAAGCCTGCTAGACCATCTGATCTATGATTGTAATGAACACGCCATTCTTACGAACGCTCAATGAATTGCTTGCATATCCTAAATCCAATTTCATCAATATATCAATCTACATGTGTGAACCTACTTCCCTAGATGCTTCTCATTATTGTTAATCTATCATTTGCTTTATTGTTTTCATTCTAGTTTGTTTTTATTTCGTTTTTATTTATGCCATTCGTTAGTTTAGACATCACCAAATCCAAAATCCAGAAAATCATTAGATAAAACTCAATTGTGAAACGATTCAGAATCTATAGGAAACACCATCTCCCTGAGGATCGACCCCTACTTCCCTAATTACATTAATTTGTTATTAGCCTAGTCTGGGTAATTTATCTTTGCATCGGGCTTGCGACAGGCCTGATCAAATTTTGGCGCCGTTGCCGGGGAGCACGGTTTAGTTTTCCTTTTTATTGTGATTTCTATCACGGTTAGTTTTATCTAGTCTTTAGGAACTCAAAATTCCTTTAGACCTCTCTTGATTTTTCATCTTAGCTTTTCTATCTTATGCCCAGATCTTCTAGACTAGGGACCCCTATTCCTTTGGACCCCGAACTAGAAAGAACTCTGCGTAGGAAATTAAAGCTATTCAACGAAATTTCAAAAGCTTCTGACATTTCAAGTTTAGATCGTATTCGTGAGAAATACTCGGATATTCTACCTACTCTTGAAGGAGAAGAAGATCTATTTTCATCTCCATTTCCGAAAACCAATCAACTTTCAACCAACATTCCATCTTCATCTTCGCAACCAAAAATGGTTCGACTTTCCGACCATTCTAAACCCACTGCAGATACACTTCCAAAGGGTATCGCTACACCTCAAATTACAGCTCAAAACTTCGAAATCAAACCTGCCTTCATCAATTTAATAGAAAGAAATCAATTTGGAGGCAATGCCACAGAGGATCCCAACCTTCATATCCAAAACTTCTGTGACTATTGCTCAACGATTAGACAAACTGGAGTATCCCAAGAACAGATTAGGGAAATGCTCTTTCCCTTCTCTTTAAGAGGAAAGGCAAAACTCTGGATCAATAGCCTTGACCGAGTTGCCCTAGGAATAGTTGATTGGGATGGTCTAACTCTTGCTTTCTATCAAAAGTACTTCCCACCAGAACGAACCGCGCTCTTACGAAGTCAAATTACTGGATTCCGTCAGAGAGGCGACGAAAGCCTTTATGAGGCATGGGAAAGATATAAAGAATTACAGAGAGAATGTCCTCATCATGGCCTTGATTCATGGTTCCTGGCTATCACATTCTACAACGGTTCTTGTGGCGAATCGCGTCGTATCCTCGACTCCGCTAACAATGGTCGTTTCGATCAAATCGATGTAGAGATAGCTAGTGCGACTATCGAGTCAATGGCAATCCACGATTCTCAGTATAGCAACTCGCGTGCTATACCGCTCAAAGCCAAGCAGGATGATTCGAGTAAAGTAGCACTCCTGGAAGCCCAATTAGCCCTTCTGCAGCAACAAGTAGGAAGCTCTTCCCAATCCAAGGAACATATCAACGTCACTAACCACGTAGTGGTATGTGAGACATGTGGGATTGGAGGGCATAGTTTTCAAGATTGTAGAAGTTCAATAGAGCAAGTCAATGCCTATCAAGGATATAGGCAAGGCAACGCTTTCTCAAACTTCTATAACGAAAACACAAAAAACCACCCATTTTTGTCCTACAAAAGTACCAATGTTCAAAATCCCCACCAACAAACTCAACAACCATTCATACCACACCAACAAAAGCCTTACAATCCACCTGGTTTTCAAAACCAGAGACCTTCATTCCAACCTAACTTCAACCAACCTTACCAAAATCAACACCAACCACCTCAAATTCAAGGCCAACCAAATGACTCAAGTTTGAGCAAAATTGAATCCATGCTTCTACAAGTTGTTCAAAAACAGGATTCAATGTTTGCTCAATTTCAAAAGAGTGATCAAGCTAAAGATGCTGCCATCAAAATGCTTGAAACTCAAATGGCCCAATTGGCTACCTCTATTACCCAAAGAAAACAAGGCCAACTCCCACCTCATGGTGAACAACCGAGGGACACCGCAAATGCTATCACCCTTAGTAGTGGTACCACTTATACGGAAGCTCAACAACATAAAGAACCAACAGTTGAGCCTTCACATGTAGAAAGCCAAAAAGAAACCCAACCATCCACCGCTAAGGAAGCGAAAGACAAATCTGAAAAGAAGGGTGAACTTGAAAAGGAACCCATCAAAATTCAAGTTCTATTTCCCCAGCGTTTGAGGAGAAATCATAAGGAAACCCAATTCGGTAAATTCATGGAAGTTGTCAAAAACCTCCAAGTAACGGTTCCCTTCACTGAATTAATCACTCAAATCCCTTCTTACACGAAATTTATGAAGGATATCTTAACAAAGAAGAGGACTCTGGATGATGTTGAAATCATCGCATTCACCGCCGAATACAATGCGTTATTGCAAAATAAGTCCCCTCCTAAGTTAAAGGATCCTGGTAGTTTCTCTATACCTTGCACTATAGGTACCTACACAATTGATAAAGCTGTATGCGATCTAGGTGCTAGTGTGAGCGTTATGCCTTATTCCATTTGCGAAAAATTGAATATGGGAATCCTGAAATGCACAAGTATCACCCTGCAAATGGCAGATCGTTCTCTAAAACAACCTATGAGAGTTTTAGAAGATGTACCTGTTAGAGTAGGAAAGTTTTTCATTCCGGTCGATTTTATAGTGTTAGATATGGCAGAAGATTCGCAAATCCCTATCATTCTAGGAAGACAATTTCTACACACTGCGGGAGCAGTAATCGATGTCAAGAATGGAAAATTGACATTAGAAGTAGGTGATGATAAGGTCACCTACAACTTAAACAGTGCAATGAAGAGCCCTATGCTTGAAGAGCCTTGCTGCTTTCTTGACATTGTCGACTCAATCGTTGATGAGTCTCTGTACCCATCAATAATTGAGGATCCTTTAGAAGCAATTTTATTGTTAGAGGATATCTCTGAAAATGACAATTTTGAGATCAGTGAGCTGGAAAGGGACTTGACTGGTAAAGAGATACCGTCTGAAGAAGTTGAGGAGTTCATAAGCTTAATTGATACTCCTGCCAAGGCAGAAGTGCATAAACCTGAACTTAAACCTCTTCCCTCAAATCTAAAATATGCTTTTTTAGATGAGTCTGAATATTGCCCGGTCATAGTGAGTGCTCTCCTAGATGAAAATCAATTGAACTCACTATTGATTGTTTTGAGAAAACATAAAAAGGCAATAGGCTATAAACTTGAAGACCTCACGGGCATAAGCCTGACTTTTGCATGTATAGAATTAACCTAGAAGAAGGCCAAAGACCTTGTGTTCAGGGTCAACGCCGTCTTAACCCAAATATGCAAGAGGTAGTTAAAACTGAAGTTCTGAAATTGCTAGATGCTGGCATAATCTATGCAATTTCTGACTCAAAATGGGTTAGCCCTGTCCAAGTTGTTCCCAAGAAAGGAGGAACAACAGTAGTCAAAAATGAGAAGAACGAGCTCATCCCCACAAGGATTGTGACGGGATGGCGTATGTGCATTGACTACAGGAAGTTGAACCAATCAACTAGAAAAGATCACTATCCTCTGCCTTTCATTGATCAAATGTTAGAGAGGTTAGCTTGCCACAAATATTTCTGTTATTTAGATGGTTACTCAGGATTTTTCCAAATTCCTATTCACCCTGAGGACCAAGAGAAAACCACCTTCACCTGTCCCTATGGCACTTTTGCTTATCGCCGAATGCCATTTGGCTTGTGTAATGCACCTGCAACTTTCCAGCGTTGCATGACTAGTATCTTTTCTGATTTTGTTGAGACTATCATGGAAGTATTTATGGACGACTTTAGCGTCTATGGCATTTCCTTTGATAGCTGTTTGACAAATCTGTCTAAAGTGCTAAAACGCTGTGAAGAAGTCGACCTTGTTCTCAACTGGGAAAAGTGTCACTTCATGGTGAACAAAGGTGTAGTTTTAGGTCACGTCATTTCTGAAAGAGGTATTGAAGTGGATCGAGCTAAGATCCAAGTTATTGAGCAACTGCCACCACCTGCTAATGTAAAAGGAATCAGGAGTTTCCTTGGCCACGCCGGTTTTTACCGACGGTTTATTAAAGATTTTTCTAAAATAGCCAAACCCCTGACTGAGCTTCTTTTTAAGGATGCGCCTTTTAATTTTACGAAGGAATGCCTCGAGGCATTCAACAAAATCAAACGCGCTCTAATCACCGCACCTATAATCCAGTCACCTGATTGGAATCTTCCATTTGAGCTTATGTGCGATGCGAGTGATTACGCCGTTGGAGTTGTTTTGGGGCAAAGAAAGGAAAAGTTCCTTCATGCTATTTACTATGCTAGTAAAACGTTAGATCCTGCCCAAATCAACTATGCCACTACTGAAAAAGAACTTCTTGCCATTGTCTATGCTTTAGACAAATTCCGTTCTTACCTTATAGGATCAAAAGTCATCGTTTACACTGACCACGCTGCTTTGAAATATCTGCTTTCAAAGAAAGAGGCAAAACCTCGGCTTATCCGATGGATTTTGCTCCTTCAAGAGTTCGATCTAGAGATCCGGGATAAGAAAGGAGCAGAAAATGTAGTCGCTGACCATCTTTCAAGGATAAGAGTAACTAAAATAGGACTGCCAACACCAATTAATGATTCATTTGCTGATGATTCATTAATGACAATTACTGACTCTTCTCCTTGGTATGCTGATATGGCCAATTTTCTTGTCAGTCGACAACTACCTTCTGACCTTTCTTATAACCAAAGGAAGCGATTTATGCATGATGCAAAGTTCTTCGTTTGGGATGACCCTTATCTTTTCAAGCAGTGTTCTGATGGTCTTTATAGACGATGTATCCCTTAGTGGGAAGTTAAAGGAGTTTTAGAAGGATGCCACTCATCTGCTTATGGTGGTCATCATGGTCCGTCCAAGACCGTAGCCAAAGTCTTACAATCCGGGTTTTTCTGGCCCTCGATGTTTAAAGATTCAAAAGATTTTGTTATGGCTTGTGACGCTTGTCAACGAATGGGTCAAATATCCAAGAGACATGAGATGCCTCAAAATGGCATATTAGAAGTTGAAATATTCGATGTCTGGGGTATTGACTATCAAGGACCATTCCCTTCTTCTAACGGAAATCGTTACATCTTAGTCGCTGTTGACTATGTTTCCAAGTGGGTAGAAGCAATCGCCACTCCCACTAATGATGCTAGAGCTGTGATACGGCTATTTAAGAAGATCATCTTTCCACGTTTTGGTGTACCCAGAGCCGTGATTAGTGATCGGGGAACTCACTTTGGAGAAAAGCAGTTAGATACTCTGCTTGCTAAATATGGTGTGTATCACAGACGAGGATTAGCCTACCATCCCCAGACCAGCGGTCAAGTAGAAGTCTCAAATAGAGAGTTGAAAACAATTCTTCAGAAAGTAGTCTCAAGATCTACAACTGACTGGAGTAATAAGCTCGATGATACCTTATGGGCTTATCGCACAGGTTTCAAAACCCCGATTGGAATATCTCCTTATCGATTGGTTTATGGAAAGGCATGTCATCTTCCTGTCGAGTTAGAGTATAAAGCTTACTGGGCTATCAAAGAGCTAAATTTAGACACTAAGCTTAGCGCTGATAGGAGACTCTTGCAACTAAATGAGCTAGAGGAATTTCGTTTGCAAGCTTATGAGAATTCTAGGATCTATAAGAAGAAAACGAAGCGTTGGCACGACAAGAGGATAATTAAGAAAGAATTTAATGTCGGTGACCAAGTACTTCTTTTCAACTCCCGTCTGAAAATCTTTCCAGGAAAACTTCGTTCCCGATGGTCTGGACCATTCACTGTCACATATGTGAGCAAGTACGGCTATGTGGAACTAGTGACTAGCAATGGTGAGAAATTCAAAGTTAATGGACACAGACTGAAACTCTATTATAGCAATTCTATCATCGGATGTTTAGATATTGTCTATACGGAGCGTCCATCCTCAACCCAATGATTCTAATGAAAAATTGGTCGAGCAAGACGTTAAACAAGCGCTTCTCGGGAGGCAACCCGTGTTTTCCCTTTTTGCATTTTTTATTTTTCCCTTTTACGTTGTTTTGTTAGATTTCTTTGCAGATGAAAGAATTTTTGGAAGAATCTCTGACGACCTTCCTTGTCAAAAGTCCAAAAGGCTAGCTTGGGGGAGTCCGCACTGGCTAGTACACTTCATTCTTCTTTCATTTTTCCTTTCTTCCCATTAAGCATCTCATTGCATATTTAGCTTTTCTGCTCACATTGAGGACAATGCGATGTTTAGCTTGGGGGAGGGATTGCATTTTCCCATTTTTGCATTTTAGTTATATTTTTCATATTTTGAATAAAAGAAAGAGAAGATTTTTGAGAAAATTTAACAATTTTTGAACACAATTGAATGCTTTTCATGCTTTGCTTGCTTGTTTACTGTACTATCATGTTACATTTCCCAAACTTAGAGCTTTCAAAAGATAATGATTCAATATTTATTGAATTTTGCATACATGGGGAAGTCTTGTACACAGTAGGCATGGAATGAATCTATAGATGAGTACGCTTGATCTTGACATTTGGCAAACTACATATAGTTGTAAGGTAGAACCTCCTTAGACTGGTACATCCATACCCAGTCTCATCTAGGTGTGTGTAGTTCTCCTTGTGATGTGTGTCATGTCAAAACGCATAAGTATGGTTCTCATTTCATTTCTATAAGCATTGCATTCATGATTCACTAAGATTTGAAGCCTTTTTCACTTTAATTTGCCCTTCAAAATTAGCCCCTTCATACAAGTGCTTCACAAAATAATAGCTACAGATAAAAACTGCCTACCTTTTGTGCTAGTAGCTAGACTATGGTGTGTGGGTGCTCTTTTGAGAAGATCTGTTCTTATCTGTCAAAGTGAATTGGGAAAACGAAAAGTTCAAGAAGTGAAGTTGTGTTCAGAAAAGAAAAAAGAAAAGAAAAAAGAAAAGAAGAAAAGAAAAGAAAAAAAAAGAAAAATCAAAATTGAAAAAGAAAGAAAAAGAAATAAGTGAAGAAGTTGTGAGTATCTCCTAAAAAAAAAAGTCAATATATAGAAGGAGTTCACTCTTGTGTTTCGTGTGGAAAAAAGCCAAATTGTTACTTCTGGCTTCAACATTCGTTTTCTGGGAACTAATCGAAAGTTTGGATTGAGTTTTCATTTATCATTGGTCAGTTGCTAGCTCACTATAACCTTCACATGACCATAACTATTTGTCCACCTTTCACCCATTTCCCAAAGCCTTCTTCTCATTTTTCGGCTTCTTTTCTATGTGCATTGTGATCTTTGACTTGTGTTTTGAATTGTTTACCATATTAGACTGCGGACACATTTTCATGAGTCGTAGATAGGTGAGTGTCTCAAACATTTACACATAAAGAAATCACCTTTTACATACAATGAGTGTTCGAGTGTGCCGTGAGAGTCCATTTGTCAAAAGATCATGCAAGAGCCGAAAATCTGTAGTGAAATTCTTTGTGCTACGCCGTTATGTAAATCTCAGCCATGTCTATGTATCATTCTTGCCCACGTTGTTTTTGGGTTATGATTCATTATGTTTCCAAAGCTTTATGTTGAGATTTGTTTCCTGATGGTGTAGTAGCCAATACTTGCAACCTTGTCCTGGTATTGTTTGTTATGTTTGCTTGAGGACAAGCAAAGGTTTAGCTTGGGGGAGTTTGATAAGTGAATATTTGTATGATTTTAACCCTCACTTTAGCTCGGTTTTGTTTGTCATTTGTGCTTTGTTAAGCCGTTTTATGAGCTAATATCGTCTTCTAGGCGAATTCCTGTTTTCTAACTTGTTTTGTAGGGAAAGTGACGTTTCTACGCCCTTTTTCTATATTTCCGAGCATTTGCCTAGAACCCGACGATTTGAAGATGCAAGCTTGACCGTGTGTAAGGCATTTCGAGAAGGTTCACTAACTTAAGGGAGAGAAGAAGCAAAACGGTTTTGTAGTTGTCGGAAGACCAATCAATTAGACGGGAGAATTCATCGCTTTACATCATATCCAAGCAACAAACCCGATTGTAGAGTCAAGGGGGATGTTGTAAGTCAAGTCAAAGCGAAGGAAGTTGAAGAGTTAGTCAAGAGCTTCCAGAAGACAACTTACCCGATCGGGTAAGTGGTGTACCCGATCGGGTATTCCTGCTGCTCAGTGCATTGCGGCTCCTTCATCCTATTTTTGACCTATGCATTTATTGCTCGACCTCTTCTCCACGAAACCCTAATACTATAAATAGATGTGCCAAGCCCCTCATATCATCATCCATGAAATAATCCATCATACAATCTATCTTACATAATCTAGTCTTATATTTCCTTTTAGCTTTAGTCTTTCTAGTTTAGATTCTCTTCTTCTTTTGTCATTTGTTTCTAGTTTATTTATGTCCATTTCCTTTCAAAAAGTTAGCTTAGCTCAATAAGAATTTCAATCTTTGTATCTACTAGTCGGGTTAAGAGTTGTAATTCAAAGTACGGTATTTCTATGCGAGGGATTTCTATTATTGTTATCGCTTTCATCGTTGATCGTCACCTAGGTATTCCTAATTTATCCTTTGCTTATTGTTCTTTATTGCTTTCCATTTGGTTGTCATTTTCTATTTCATTAGATTCATTTTCATGTTGTTATAATCATAGTTTCATTTCTTAGATTGTCATATAGCGTCGTTATTATCGCCACATAGAGAGTCTAAATTATTGTCAAAATCAACTAAACATGCCTATCTTAACTTCCATTGTTAATATCAACATAATCATGAGTGAGTAGTCACCTTTCTAGGGTGTAGGGTAGCCATGTTAGATTGATTAAAAGATGATAATTGGATAAAAGAAATTCTGCTTTTAAAACATTGTGTCTATGCATGTTTGGACTTTAACGATAGTTGACGATTCTTGATCACAATCATTGACTAGTGTGGAATTCTTTTCCAAGGTAGATATACAGGAATCGAATAGACAAAGCGTGACATAGTGGATTAAGACCTAGTAAATCGCACTAAAAGCCTGCTAGACCATCTGATCTATGATTGTAATGAACACGCCATTCTTACGAACGCTCAATGAATTGCTTGCATATCCTAAATCCAATTTCATCAATACATCAATCTACATGTGTGAACCTACTTCCCTAGATGCTTCTCATTATTGTTAATCTATCATTTGCTTTATTGTTTTCATTCTAGTTTGTTTTTATTTCGTTTTTATTTATGCCATTCGTTAGTTTAGACATCACCAAATCCAAAACCCAGAAAATCATTAGATAAAACTCAATTGCGAGACGAATCACAATCCATAGGAAACACCATCTCCCTGAGGATCGACCCCTACTTCCCTAATTACATTAATTTGTTATTAGCCTAGTCTGGGTAATTTATCTTTGCATCGGGCTTGCGACAGGCTCGATCAGAAACGCACCAGCGGTTGAGAATCCAAGAGCAACTCAATGAAATCATGGCTCAAGTTCAAATGCTCAAAGGGCAAAAGGAAGAACCCGCGTTTAAAAGATGTAAGCCAATCAATTTTCCTTATGCTTTTTCATGCCCCCCATGTGAGTCTAATTCTCCCCGATCATATGAATTAATAGATGACGATGATGATGGTCCAACCATTTCTATTGAAAGTCACTCTAGTGTCGTTCCATTTGACAATTTTGAGACCCCCATTATTGATATTGACCATATGGTAGTCGAGACTTTAGACAAGGATGTTGTTAAGCCCATTTGTGACTCCAATGGAGAGTCGTCGATCGAGTCATCAGATTTCTTTGAAAATCCCTTCGCTAAGGATATTCCAGATTTATTTGAAAATGATACTGGGTTTTGTGAACCTAGCCTTGAAATTAAGTGGGATCAACCACCCATTTTTGATTCCCACTCCTTTGATTCACCCTACCCCCAATTAGAGTCCACTAATGATATTTTGGGAACTAATTGTTTGTTCCATGATCTTAAACATTTCACTCCATCTCTCACTGACAAGTGGAGCAGTTCAGTGGTCATCTATGAAGTTTGTCATGCGCACAATGATAAGATATATCAATTCTTACCTTCAATATTTCATGCCTATATCTTGTCAATTGCTTACATATGTTTTTGTATAGCTCATGCGCAGGTATATGATCGACTTCTAAGGGCATTGACATGCTTTTTAAGGCACAAAGAATGATTTTCATTAATAAAGAGTCTAGCAAGACATTTAAATAAAGCTTCGCGGGAGGCAACCCGTGTTTTATTATATTTTTGTTATGAAATAAATTATTTTTGTTGGACAATTTAATTATGTTAATTTTTAAATAATTCATTTGGTTTTGGTTCTAATAGCTTTGACAATAAGACAATAATTTTATCTAGTATTGTAGTAGCTTGTTCATCACAGGTACTTTGGTGCTTGGGTTGTACTTTGCCCCCGTTTTCAAGCTAGCTTGGGGGAGCTGCTGCACGGTTGTATGTTTTCTTTTCTTTCTTTACCATTTTGTTGAGTCGTCCCCCATTCCTTTGTTGGTTATGTTGTCCTTCTTTGTGTTTTCTGCGCTTAAACCCGTTTCGCACATTGAGGACAATGTGTTATTCTAGCTTGGGGGAGGGATTTAGTTTGTGTCGTTGTTTATTTAGTCTAGTTGTTTATTGAATTTGAAAATTTTGAAAAATCCAAAAAATAAAAAAAATTAAATTTTTTTTAATAAAAGTTGTGTGTTTTGTCCACCCAATTGTGTTGTGCATAATGTCATTCCTCAATGCATTTCCCTTATTGTAGCTTTTTAGCCAATGTTTCACGCTTTTGACGGGATTTTGCATACATGGGGATGTCTTGTACACAGTGGGTGAGGGATTGATTTTAGACTTATTAGGCTTGATCTTGACTTTGGCAAACTACATATATGGTAAGGTAGAGCCTCCAGTGATCGGTACATCTATACCCGATCCCAATTAGGTGTGTGTAGTTTCTCCTTATGATTTGCGTCACATCAAAAACGCACAAGTATGGTTTTCATTCCATTTCTAGTGAGCATTACATTCATGATTTAAAAAGCATTTGAAGCCATTCACTTTGAATCCATTGCCTAAATTTAGCCCATTTTCACATTGTTTCACATTTCATTAGCTACATGTAAAAATATTGCCTACCTTGTTAAGTTAGTAGCTATACCGTTTGTGTTTGGGTGCTCATTTGGGATATTGTTCAAGTTATGTCAAAGTGATTTTGATTGGACGGAATTACTGATTGCCGTACCGAAAAAATGAAAAGAAAAAGAAAAGAAAAAAAAATGATGTTGAATATGAAAGAATGAAAAGAAAAAAAGAAGCATGTATTGAAAAGAAAAAAAATAGTTTATGAAAAGAAGAAGAAGTTGTGAGTGTTATTTCCATGATCCGAAATTCAAAAAGTTGGGAAATTCACTCTTGTGTTGCCATGAGTATAAGCCAATTTGCTATTTTTGGCTTAGTTTTATTTTCTTGGGAATGGTTCCGAGTTTTGATTGAGCATCCTTGCATAACTGGTATGTTGCTAGCTTGACCTTAGCACCACATTACCATAATTCATTTATCCACTTTGTTACCCATCTCCCACAGCCTTCTTCTTGCTTTTGGTTTCTTTCTATGCTTTTCATGATTGTTTTGACTTGTAGTATTGGAATGTTTACCATATTAGATTGCGGGCGCATTCTCATGAGTCGTAGATAGGAGAGTGCCACTCAAATATAAAATATTATTTCCTTGATTTATATAAAAATTTAAGTGTTGAGTGCACCGTGCGAGTCCATTGTCAAAAGATCATGCAAGAGCTGAAAAGTCTATTTGATGTTCCTTATGCTGCGCCGTTATGTAAATCTCAACCATGTTTTGCATTTTCCCTATGCCCAGGTTGTTTCGGGATGTGTTTCGTTGTGCTCTATAAGCTACTTGATGGGATTTGCATTTGGATGGATTGATTGTTGCTCGTCGCCTTGTCCTTGTCATGTTTGTTATTGTATGCTTGCTTGAGGACAAGCAAGGGTTTAGCTTGGGGGAGTTTGATAAGTGAATATTTGTATGATTTTAATCCCCAATTTAGCTCGGTTTTGTATGTCATTTGTGCTTTGTTAAGCCATTTTATGAGCTAATATCTTCTTCTAGGCGAATTCCTATGTTCTAACTGAAAGTTCATAGACCCTAATTAGACTCTTCTAATTAGTTACTAAATTACTTGTTAATTTAGTGTTTAATAAAGATCTATGTAACATGCATGCAAATTCAAATGCATAATAAAAAGTAAGAAGAAATTTCCTTACATTGGGAAATTTCGGTTTTATGGGCACAACAAGAAACACCTTTCTTGTTGTTCTTGTGCTAGAATGAAAAAGATGATCCTCCTTGTAATCTTCAAATTAGAAGACCTCCTTTGAGATGCACCCAAGAGAGAACCCAAACTAATCACTTGGTTTTTGACTAGAAAACACAAGTGGAAAAATGACCTAATATTGATTTTATTACTACTCTAGTAATAGGAAAATATTAGTATTTGAGAGGTTTTTAGAGAGATGAGGATGTTAGTGAGATATACATGCAAAATGAAATGAACAAGTGAAGTGAAATGAACAACCAATTTGTCCATTTAAGGACACTAAAGGTCCGGCCATCTCAACATAAGAGGCCCCATATTTTGCTTAAAATAATCCCATGCAAGTTGGTTGAGTGTAGATGTGAATTAGAACATGATCATGTGTCATAAACATGACATGATCACATGTTGTAGTGTAATACAAGAAACAACAATCATCATGTTGTACACTACACTAATCCGGCCTCCATTAGTGACATATGGTCCATTTTGATTTTTGATATTTGTCCCACAAATACATATAATCATATGTTTAATTATCTTGTATAATTAAGGGTTAATTTGATCATACAACAATTATATGACTCAAATTAATAAATAATATACACTTAACTTTTAAGTGATATTTTATCATTATATCAATATATAATGGGTCCCACAATGCCTAGTTAGATTATTTTACAACTCCTTGTAAATATAATTAACTAATCACCTCTACCTCAAAGTATATGCATAACCTCAACTAATTTAATGAATTAACTATTAATCATTAAATTAAATCTTATTTAATCGTATTAAAATAAGACGTAAAATTTATTCAGTCAATTATCGTATAATTGACTAATAAACTTATCCGGAATGAGTTCGTAACTCAATTTCCAATAATTAACTCTCGTAACTAAACATATATCAAATATATATATAAAGTACTAATTAATATGTATCGTATACAAATAATTAGATTTCTGTTTGGGTCTCATCCTATAGGTGTGACCGAAAGGGGTCAGTTGATTACCGCCGTCATACGACAATAACGTCTAACTCTAGTCAGCTGACCGTTATCGATTTACGTTAATCAACTGACGTGGAGTATCAAAATACTAGTCATCCCACTAATATTCCAAAATGAGATTTATAATATAAATGCACTATTGTGGAGGACACTTGCTCCAACAATCTCCCACTTGTCCGATACAAGTTGTGCATGTAGCCACACTATTGCGGAGGACTCCTACTCCCACAATATCTCCCACTTGTCTCGACAAGTTGTGTGCTACCAATTCTCTTGTCACTTTTGCGTCACATCCTCCCACTCATCGCAAGGTGTCTTTCAGGTAGCACTTGCGATTGGAAAAATAAATTGAGTGGTTTTCTCGATCTGGAAAGTAACTGTCTGACCGGAAAATCTACCATAGATCTCTTCCGAGCGTGGCCACGCATTTCCAGTCACTACTCCTCGAGTGGCCCGAAGATGTTAATACCCAACGTGGGTGGACAATTCCTGTTGACCCAACTTACACTGTATAATGCAAATCACCATGACCCAGTAGATGCCCATCGGCCTCCTTTCACGGCACGACCTAGGACAAAAACCAAAGTCAATCGGAAATTACACTGACTCAGGTAAATGGTCGCCAGTCTAAAGAATCGACTCATTGGAATATAATAGAAATCCCCGCCACGACCAGGCTTCAACAATTTTGATAAGGGACTCTATCATGGTCACTGTCCGACAGAGTGTCTCTACAGTCTGTCTATGTAAACGATCAGTCATCTCCATGACTCCATGGTGCTGAACCAACCATCGATCGACTTACAATCTAGTCATTGCGAGACGTCACCTTATGCAAATGACTAGGGACGATTACTAAGTTCATCATGTTCACTTGAATTGAGTTCAACCTATCTTATAGCCAATTCGGTCAAAACAAAGTAATAAAATTTAGTCAATACTAAATAAAAGAGCTCATATAAAACTCGAACAATGAATGCAATTATCATATATGTAAACATTGATACAACATTCAATTATTACATATCACATAATCTAGAGGAATTCAGGAACTCGTCTTAAACCCATCGAGACGACATGACTGTCATGTTTAGCCTTTGTAAGAGGCTTGGTTAGAGGATCAGCGATGTTATCGTCTGTCCCAACCTTACATACATCTATTTCCTTCCTCTCCACGTAATCTCTAATTACATGGTATTTCCTAAGTACATGTCTAGACTTGTTACTAGACTTGGGCTCCTTTGCTTGAAAGATAGCCCCACTGTTATCACAATACATCGTGATGGGATCTGTGGCAGTAGGGACTACTCCTAGTCCTTCCAAGAACTGCCGAATCCACACAGCTTCCTTTGCAGCCTCTGATGCCGCGAGGTACTCAGCTTCTGTTGTAGAATCCGCAGTCACGCTTTGCTTGAAGCTCTTCCAGCAAACGGCTCCTCCATTCAACATAAAGACATAGCCGGATTGGGATTTTAAATCATCCCTATCAGTTTGGAAACTAGCGTCCGTGTAACCTTTTACACGCAACTCAGTCTCTCCTCCAAACACCAAGAACGAATCTTTAGTCCTTCGTAAGTACTTAAGGATGTTCTTTACGGCTATCCAGTGACTCTCACCTGGATTGGCTTGATAACGACTCGTCATGCTCAAAGCATAGGCGACGTCAGGGCGAGTGCACATCATAGCATACATGATTGACCCAACTGCTGAAGCATAAGGGATCAACTTCATGCGTTCAATCTCCTCAGTGACGGTAGGACTCTGGGATTTACTCAGAGTGATACCATGACCTATTGGAAGAAAGCCTCTCTTAGAGTCTTTCATTTTGAACCGATCAAGAATCTTATCTATATAAGCTTCTTGACTTAATGCTAGTATCCTCTTGGATCTATCTCTATAGATCCGGATACCCAAAATGCGTTGTGCCTCTCCCAAATCCTTCATCTGGAAATGTTTCCCAAGCCACTCCTTGGTAGAAGTAAGCATTGGTATGTCATTCCCAATGAGAAGTATGTCATCCACATACAAGATAAGGAAAGTAACTTTGCTCCCACTAAACTTCATGTATAAACATGGTTCCTCGACACTTCGAGTGAATCCATTTTGTTTAATTACATGATCGAAGCGATGATTCCAACTCCTTGATGCTTGCTTAAGACCATAAATGGATCTCTTAAGTTTGCATACCTTCTTAGGGTTGGATTTATCCTCAAAACCTTCAGGTTGTGTCATGTACACTTCCTCTTCTAGAATCCCATTCAAGAAGGCGGTTTTGACATCCATTTGCCAAATTTCATAGTTATAAAATGCGGCAACCGCTAAGAGAATCCTAATGGATCGAAGCATAGCGACTGGGGCAAAAGTTTCGTCATAGTGTAAACCATGAACTTGAGTGAAGCCTTTTGCCACCAATCTAGCTTTGTAGACATCAATATGTCCATCTATGCCATTCTTGATCTTGTAGATCCACTTGCACTGAAGAGGTCGTACCTTCTCAGGTAAGTCTACCAAGTCCCATACTTGATTTTCGTACATAGAATCCATTTCGGATTGCATGGCCTCAAGCCAATGCGTGGAGTTGGGACTAGAAACGGCCGACTTGTAGGTTGTGGGTTCATCACTTTCAAAAAGTAATAAATCACCATCTCCCTCGATACATCCAAGGTAACGATCAGGTTGAAAACTAATTCTACCTGTCCTTCTAGGGACAATAACCGTTTCAGACGAGGAGGGAACGTTTTCCTCCACTTCATTTTCGGTTTGTGGCTCTCGAACTTCGTCAAGTTCGAATTTTCTCCCACTCTGCCTTTTAGAAACGAAATCGCTTTCTAGAAAGACAGCATCACGAGACACAAACACTTTGTCCTCATGACGGTTGTAGAAGTAATATCCACGAGTCTCCTTAGGATATCCTACAAAATAACATTTGTCGGATCTGGGTGCGAGCTTGTCATTAGACTTCTCATGAACAAACGCCTCGCAACCCCAAATTTTCATAAACGACAAATAAGGAACCTTTCCTTTCCATATCTCATATGGAGTTTTATTGGCTGCTTTAGTCGGGCTACGATTTAGTGAAAATATTGCGGTTAAGATGGCAAATCCCCAAAACGAGTCAGGAAGCTCTGTAAGACTCATCATCGACCGAACCATATCTAATAAAGTTCGGTTTCTCCTTTCAGACACACCATTTAATTGAGGTGTTCCAGGAGGAGTCCATTGTGATACTATACCGCAATCTTTTAGGTGTGAATCAAATTCATAATTTAGATATTCACCACCACGATCGGATCGTAGGGTTTTTATCTTCTTATTCAATTGGTTTTCCACTTCATGTTGAAACTCTTTGAACTTTTCAAAAGCTTCACTCTTATGCCTCATTAAGTAGACGTATCCATATCTACTCAAATCGTCGGTAAAAGTAATGAAGTACTTGTAACCACCTCTAGCTTGGAGAGTCATTGGGCCACATACATCGGTATGTATAAGGCCTAATACTTCACTTGCTCGTGTCCCTTTTCCCGTAAAAGGAGCACGAGTCATCTTGCCCAAAAGACAAGATTCGCATTCACCATAAGATTCATAATCAAATGGTTTGAGAAGTTTCGTTGAAACAAGTCTCTTTATGCGTCGTTCGTTTATATGACCTAAACGACAATGCCAAAGGTATGATTGATTAGGTTCACCTAATTTGAGCTTCTTGCTTTCGATATGATATATTTCATTAACATTATCAAGAACATAAATGCCTCCAATAGAGATGGCTTTACCATAAAACACATCATTAAAAGAAAATGAACAACTATTGTTCTTGATTACAAAAAAGAAACCCTCCGCATCAAGTACGGAAATGGAGATAATGTTCTTAGTCAAGGAGGGTACAAAATAACAATTATTTAAATACAACTCAAGACCACTAGCTAAGGTTAATACATAAGTTCCTACGGAGACGGCGGCAACTCTTGCTCCATTCCCCATTCGTAGGTCCACATCACCCTTGGCTAGTGCTCGCACGTCCTTCAGCCCCTGCAAGTGATTACAAAGGTGAGAACCACATCCAGTATCAAATACCCAAGTGGAAGTGCAAGCATAGTTAATATCTATCATATAGAGAGAAGAGAGGATTATACCTGACGGTGTCACACATCCGTCCTTCTTATCCTGCAAATACTTGGGACAATTGCGTTTCCAATGTCCCTTGCCTTTACAATAAAAGCATTCGGCCTCGGCGTGCTTCTTGCCCTTAGCCTTGGCATTGCCATTCATAATAGCTTTGCCCTTTCCCTTTCCATGCTTCTTAAATTGGGCCTTGGCTTTTCCCTTCCCCTTTTGAACCCCTAGCTTCAAGTTCTTCAATCTCATTGTAAGAACATCCTTTTGCTCACTCCCACTTGCTTCCATATCCCTTTCGACTTGGGTAAGGAGAGCATGGAGCTCGTGAAAGCTCTTATCCATGCCATGCATGTTATAGTTTGCCCTAGCTTGGGCAAACTTGGGAGGAAGTGAGTGAAGGATGCGGCCAACCGCTAGCTTCTTAGGAATTTTGACCCCTAGACGATCTAGAGTGTCAACATGTTCCACCATCTTAAGCACATGTGGGCCAACCTTTTGGCCCCTCTCTAACTTGGCTTCAAAAAGCCTAGTCATAGCATTGTATTGGCGAATCTCGGGTGATTGAGAAAAAGCCAATGTCACCCTAGAGAATATCTCATATGCTCCAAGGGTGATGTATTGTTGCTTAAGGCTTGAGGACATCGACCAAATCAAGACCATCTTGACGTCGTTTGCTACCTTAAGGTATTCCTCATAGGCGGCTTTGGCCGCATTAGTGGCTCTTGGGCCGGGTTCATTGGGAGGTGCCTCGGTCAAGTAGCGCAAAACGTTATCCGATAACGCCGCACCCTTGATCGTTTGTTCCCACTCGACGAAATTAGTTCCATCGTCTTTTAAGATGCATTTGTCCATAACGGACCTTAGCCATGAGTCTTTTCCTAGTTGAACGGTGTTGTTATTGTTTGCCATTGCGAATTATGAATAACTACAACAAAATTAGGAAATATTAACATTCATTGTTTTAATCAATTTTACTTGTATAACCAATTTAAACAAGTCACTCATATAATGACCCCTCACGAAATTATATAAGCGATTCCGAGACCCGCATTTTAGACAAAAGAACATGTTATGCAACTTTTATGTAAAAGACGGTAAGTCAACTTTTGACTAATTCTACTCCTAGAACTCTCGGTCGACGGATTTCAACTAAACCCATCTCCTAGTCCCAAGATAACGCTTATCTTGTTGAGTCCAACCCAATTTAGGCGTGTGATCGTATCACCCTACTTACCCGAGGTAAAAAGGTCCACGTTGTGGTTGTCCTAATGAACACGGGGTTCATAGGTGCTTCAATTGGTAAGGCTAAATCTCAATTCCTTTTTAAGTTATGTGAGAGGTCTTGCCAATTTTAGTTATTAATTCCCTATAAGTGAACTAAGTCGGTGAATTTTGAATAACGTTGAATTGACAATCGATAAATAAAATGCATGTTGGTGATTTTGGCATGTGCGGAAAAATAAAGCAAGCAATCAAATTAAATCCTAGTATGGCCACCTAGCTAATCTAATTAACTAGATGATTACAAATCGGAAACCAACTCCTTGGTCCCTTGCCTCTTCATGGAACGCCTTCCAATATGGCACCGTCTTTTGGAACACCGACTTTGGGAATCACCGTCTTCACAATAAATAATTACAAAAATACAAATGAATACATAGCAAATTCCTATTATACATTTGATCTATAAAATGAAATTATTAATTATTACAAAACGGCGATACGAAATCGCAATAAATTACAACCAAATCGGTATTCCCTTACATTACGGGTAATACCGATTAAAAAATAATCTAGGCCATACTAGGTACAACTTGCAATAAAATAAATAAATGACATTCATTCATTCAACAACATAAAAAAAAATGCTGTAAAATCATGCCAAAATCACCCTCAACACTTGTCATGTTCATTCTAGCTCGGTTTTTACGAATTTTATCGATTTTATCTACTAAAAATCAATAATCAACACTTAAATCGTATTTAAGCTCAAACTAATTATCTAAACTGATTTAGAACTCAAAATTAGTCCCCACTAATTTCACTTGTATTTAATTAGTTTGAATTGATCGCATTTGCTATTTAAAGAGGTTTAATCAAACTTTTATGAATTAAACCCAAAATAAAATGAAAAATCATTAAAATTGAAACAAAAAATATTTTTACATACTGGAACACTTCCAGGAACCTCAAGAACAAAAAACATTTGCCCAAAAAATTTGAAATGATTTTATGAACAAATAGCTTTATAAGAATCGGTTTTTATCAAATAAAAACCACCAAAAATAGTAAAATGATGAAACAAATTTTCAAATTTTACCAGGATGATATAAATAATATTATAAAATGTAAAAAACATTATCAACTCCATAAAGTCACGTTTCAATTTTAAGAACAAAATAACTCCTTTAAATCGATTTTTATCCAATAAAAATCAATAACCATGCAATACATGACGAAATGTCACGAAAATTTACATACAATATGTACAACATGCATGTGAGAACATATTAAAAATTTGAGGCCAGATTCAACATGCAACTATTTTTAGTTAACTTTTAACATAAAACCGCATGTTAACTCGGTTTTAAAGGCCATAAATCATAATAAATAGCAAAATAATTCGTAAATTCACCAAATTTGACCACAAACATTTTGAGGTCAGTAGGTATGCATGCAAATCAGAAAATTTCGTGAAAACCATTTTTAACATAAATTTTCGATTTTTACTCAAGTTATCGTATAACCCGATTTTAATGCTTAAAATCAACATGCATGCTACAAGCTAGCTCTGATACCACATGAAAGTTCATAGACCCTAATTAGACTCCTCTAATTAGTTACTAAATTACTTGTTAATTTAGTGTTTAATAAAGATCTATGTAACATGCATGCAAATTAAAATGCATAATAAAAAGTAAGAAGAAATTTCCTTACATTGGGAAATTTCGGTTTTATGGGCACAACAAGAAACACCTTTCTTGTTGTTCTTGTGCTAGAATGAAAAAGATGATCCTCCTTGTAATCTTCAAATTAGAAGACCTCCTTTGAGATGCACCCAAGAGAGAACCCAAACTAATCACTTGGTTTTTGACTAGAAAACACAAGTGGAAAAATGACCTAATATTGATTTTATTACTACTCTAGTAATAGGAAAATATTAGTATTTGAGAGGTTTTTAGAGAGATGAGGATGTTAGTGAGATATACATGCAAAATGAAATGAACAAGTGAAGTGAAATGAACAACCAATTTGTCCATTTAAGGACACTAAAGGTCCGGCCATCTCAACATAAGAGGCCCCATATTTTGCTTAAAATAATCCCATGCAAGTTGGTTGAGTGTAGATGTGAATTAGAACATGATCATGTGTCATAAACATGACATGATCACATGTTGTAGTGTAATACAAGAAACAACAATCATCATGTTGTACACTACACTAATCCGGCCTCCATTAGTGACATATGGTCCATTTTGATTTTTGATATTTGTCCCACAAATACATATAATCATATGTTTAATTATCTTGTATAATTAAGGGTTAATTTGATCATACAACAATTATATGACTCAAATTAATAAATAATATACACTTAACTTTTAAGTGATATTTTATCATTATATCAATATATAATGGGTCCCACAATGCCTAGTTAGATTATTTTACAACTCCTTGTAAATATAACTAACTAATCACCTCTACCTCAAAGTATATGCATAACCTCAACTAATTTAATGAATTAACTATTAATCATTAAATTAAATCTTATTTAATCGTATTAAAATAAGACGTAAAATTTATTCAGTCAATTATCGTATAATTGACTAATAAACTTATCTGGAATGAGTTCGTAACTCAATTTCCAATAATTAACTCTCGTAACTAAACATATATCAAATATATATATAAAGTACTAATTAATATGTATCGTATACAAATAATTAGATTTCTGTTTGGGTCTTATCCTATAGGTGTGACCGAAAGGGGTCAGTTGATTACCGTCGTCATACGACAATAACGTCTAACTCTAGTCAGCTGACCGTTATCGATTTACGTTAATCAACTGACGTGGAGTATCAAAATACTAGTCATCCCACTAATATTCCAAAATGAGATTTATAATATAAATGCACTATTGTGGAGGACACTTGCTCCAACACTAACCTGTTTTGTTGGGAAAGTGACGTTTCTACGCCCTTTTTCTATATTTCCGAGCATTTGCCTAAAACCCGACGATTTGTGAAGCAAGCTTGACCAAGTCAAAGGCATTCAAAGAAGGTTCACTAATCTTAAAGGAAGAAGAAGTAAAGACGATTTCGCAGTTGTCAGAAGATCGATTCGTTTGGCGAAGAAATTGACATTTTACCTCAAACCCTATCATCAAACCCGACTCAAGAGGTCAAGGGGGATAATGGAAGTCAAGTCATAGGCCAAAGGAGATGAAACGAAAGTCAATTGACCAAGATTACAACTTACCCGATCGGGTAAGTGGTTTACCCGATCGGGTATGTCTATTGATGAACGCTTCTTGGCTCTTCTTCTACCAAGCCTTAATGGAGTGCTTTATTAGGTTGTCTAGGGTATGAATTTGGACAAAATACAGCAGCCTCTCAACCCTATAAATAGCCTATGCAACACACAACAACTTCACACAATGTACAAAAACACTTCTCTCTTTAGTTTAGTTTAGTTTCTTTCTCTCATCTTTCTTAGTTTAGTTTAGTTTTAGTTTTCTCTAGTTTAGTTTAGTTCTAAGTTTTCTTCAATTGTATGGTTATACTTGTAATTGGACCTCAAGTTTCCGGGTTTGCATTTCCTATTTAAGTTCTTATTCCATTTCAATCTTTGCTCATCCTTTCCGCTAATCCTTATTCTTGTTTTTACATTATAGTTTCATTTTCTTTTAGTATTTCCTTTATCATGTTTACCATTCTTAGTTTTATAATCTTAGTTTCCCTTTCATTGTTAATCATGCATAAGTAATCCTTGTTCTAGGGGAAGGGTTAACATGTCTAATTAATTCATAAGTATAAATTGATTCCGGGTAGAACTGTTTTAGTTGTCTCTATTTCTTGTTTGATTCTCATGATAAACTTTGATTTAAGGCCTTAATGACCTAACCAGGCTGAGAGGACGTTAGGACCCATTAAAAAGTCAGTACGAATCCGAGAGGAATATACCGCTACAAGACTTGGACAACTATGATTTTTCTAACCCGTAATCAACTTTACTCTTAAATTGATTAGCATGTGAATCCCGATCCCTAGATCATTTTCTATATTGAGTTATTATCATCTTTAATTATTGTTTTAGTTTTTAGTTTAGTAATAACCATTGTGACAATCGTACAAGTTAAAATTCTAATCATATCTTTTCACAAGTATCTCCCGTCTCCCCGAGATCGACCCCTTACTTCCCTAACAGCATGATAAGTGATATTTTGTATTGATTTATCCCCCGTTTTAGCTCGATTTCTATACGATTTATGGACTTTGTTAAGTGATTAACGAGCTAATACTGCTATTCTAGTTGTTTTGCGCGTTTTGACTCGTTTTATAGGAAATGAAGCGGTTTTGCTATATTTTCCTACTTTATGGAGCAAAGACACTAGGATACGAGTTTTCAAGGAATTGATGATGGCCAGTTCACGATTTGATTACGATTCCGCTACATCTTTCCTCGAATGGACTCAATTTAGATTTTTGGCTTTGAACTTTAAAAGGAAAATTCAACCCAAGTCAAGAGGTGATCAGCCCAAGCCCAATTCCGTAGTGCATTGACCAAAGACTAAGGCATAGGATTCCGTGCCTAAGATGAAAAGACAGAAAATCCGAATTACAAGAAAACCCGATCGGATTGCCTGTTACCCGATCGGGTATTCCTGCAAGAAGACGTTACTTGGCTCTTCTTCAATCCGAGCTTAAATGGGTTGTTTAATGCATTGACTAGGGTACGAATTTGCAAGAGGATCAGCAGCCATGCAGCCTTATAAAAGCCAATGATCATCACACACAATAGGCATCCAACAATCATCTTTTTATCATCAACTTTTACAATAATCTAATAATCTATTATCATTTCTTTTAGCATACTTTCTTACAAGTTTTTACAGTTTTCTTAGTACTTCCCTAGTGTTTACTTAGCTTTTGTTATTTGGTTGGGTATTTGTTCTTACTTTCGTTCTTATATACTCATATTCCGACTTGGTAATTCTCTAATCTTATTTACTTATGCAATTTTAATCACCATGAACTATAATCTCATTAGTATCATTTTTATAATATTGTTGTTGTTAAGAAATCAACCTAAAATTAATCTAGTTAAAACCAAAGTATTATTTAGCATGCCACATTATAATGTACCTAATCAAATAATCCTAAAACTTGTCATTAGAATCATTGTTAACATAATCACCATAATCACTTTAGTATTTATATTTCATAGTTTAATTTGGTACATCTTTTTCTTACTAATCTACTTAATCACATAATCACATAGATTAGATTAAATCTAATATTGTAATATTATCATTGTGTAAATAAAATAAATAGAGTTGTAATATTTGAAATGATTTACGAGTTAAACGAATTATAAGAAGAGTAGTTACCAATTGAACCATCTAAATTGTTTCTTTATTTGGTCGTGTCAAATTCTATAACTTTGTTTAGTGGCCATAAGCAATTGTTTGTATTAGTCATTTCTATCTTTATGACGAGAGTTGGGATAGGAATTATGTGACACCCTCAAATTTGCGGAAAGAAAAAAAATAATTTAATACATAACAAAGGGTGTCATAAATAAAAAGGTTCATACAAAAAGGAAACTAATATTTTACATAAGAATTATACAAGACGGGAGACATATCTCCCGTATAAATACTGAAATAAAAGGAGTGTATAATAATATACAATCCTAAGAACCGAATATAGGTCCAAGGTAATACTTCGCTCGCTAGCTCGTCAATGTACCCCAAATATGCATTCACCACCTGTTCGACCGCATTAAATATAAACACGGAAGCCACAGTCAGTGGGGAGTAACTCCGAGTTCTCCCAGCCACGAAATGTCGAGTTTAATGAAACATGAATAACATAAAAGCAATGTATATTGAAAATACAAAACTTTAACATATATGATATGCTTTTCATGTTATGAAACAATTAACTAACATATAACCTATCATGCGAAAGCTATCATGTGAATCTGATAATAAACTATAACAAGAGGTAGGGAAGCTGGTATGCTAGCTCAGAGGTTACCCTGTAACATGGCCATGATACACGCAAACCCTAATCAACACGTAATCATGTGAATCAGTTAACAATCGGGAATCCAAACTCTATTAATCTTAGCCGGCTTGCATCTCACCTTCTAAACTCATAGAATCATACAAACATGAAAGACAAATACTTCTACAAACAGGCATAAGTTCTTAGCACAGTCAATAGACGACTTCTGTAACTCGAGGCTATCCCACAAGGTAGGAAAACATCCTAGTCCTAGACTGATCAGACCTAGCGACAACAGCTATTCCATTCCCCGTCCCATGACATAACCGTACATGAGAAACTCTACTAGGCGACCCCCTAAGCAGAGATGGCTAGT
>JAIUZE010015405.1:0-10925 GCA_022085475.1 Heliosperma pusillum
TGGGTGGTATGACGATCGGTGGGGGGTACCTCACCGATCGGTGTGAGTGTGCTCTGGCCATTTTGGCCCTTGTTCTGGCCTGTGGTGGTCTGTGTCAGGTCTGTGGGGGTCTGAACTGGCTGGTACTGTTCCTTAATCAACGAATCAGACTGAACAACAAAGGGGGAACGGGGTGTAGCTGAAGGTTTAAACACAAGGAGTTCACCCCCCACCTTAAAGGTTAAAGTTCGTTTACCAACATCGATTATTGCGCCAGTCGTATGTAAGAAGGGTCTCCCTAAAATGATGGGGATGTTAGCATCCTCGGGAATGTCTAACACCACAAAGTCTACTGGTATAAAGAACCCTCAAATATGTACTAGTACGTCCTCTAGCCCCCCTAATGGTCGTGAAATGGTCCTATCGCCATTTGAATGGTCATATTCGAGCTTTTAAACTGAGTCAATCCGACTTTCTTAGCTAGAGATAGGGGTAGGACACTCACACTAGCGCCGAGGTCACATAAAGCATTGTCTATATTAAGGGCGCCTATGGTACATGGGATGCTGAAACTACCGGGGTCACCTAGTTTAGGTGGAGAATTGCTCAATTGAGGTGCACTACACCTTTCTGTGAGAGCAATTGTCTCTACCTGGGGCAATGCTTTCTTCCGGTTCAAGAGGTCTTTGAGGAACTTGGTGTAAGAAGGTACTTGTAAAACTAAATCAAGAAATGGAATAGTAATATTAAGTTTAGCAAGTACCTCTTTAAATTTTCCAAATTGTTCCTCGAAAGGGGACTTCTGCTTGAGACGCCTCGGGAATGGCAACTTAACCTCAGTTCCAGCATTTCCAGCTATCAAGTCCTTCTCCAGACCTTCCCCAGAGCTCTCTCCAGCACCTGTTAGACCCCCATGACGATCGATGGTGGGGTCCACCGATCGGTGTAATGCTCCACTTTTGCCCCTGCTTGTTTCTGTTTCATATTCTGGTTCACCCTTGTCTCTGACTTTCTTCTTTTCAACCCTTGGCATGGAAAGACTGTCATAGCTAATTCCACTCCGAAGATGAATAGCATTAAGAGTGTGAGTTGGGTGGTTGGGTTGTGGAGGCAATTGGCCTTGTTGCCTTTGAGCTTGCGAGGCGGCCAGCTGAACGATCTGAGACTCCATGCTCTTTATAGCACTTGATTTTTCAGCATCTAGTTTAGCCACTTGAGCAATGAGGTGCTCTTGGCTCTTTTGCATCCCCATAAGCATGGTCTTAAGATCATTCATGTCGGTGAATGATGGAGCCTTGAAAGCTTGCGGTTTGTTGGGATGTTGGTAGGCTGAACTAGAGGTGCTTGTATTGCCCGGTGGAGGGCCTTGATGAAACTGAGCTTGATATTGTTGCTTGTAGGGTTGTTGAAAGCTCTGACCATAAGGAGAGCTTTGCTGATAGTTATGGAATGCAGCAACCTGCTCTTGAGTGCCCTGACATGTGTAGATCGTGTGCCCATATAACCCACATACATTACAGATCAGAGGCAATGGCGAGGACTGCACTCCACCGATCGGTGGGAGGGGTGTGACGATCGGTGGAGTGTTGTCCATGTTCAGACTTGCTAGCTGTGCTGTCAAATCTGCAATTTGTGATGTCACGCTATCCTGGAAAAATGTCTCACCACTCACTGCTGCAACACTAGTGTAGGATGATTGTACATACGATATGCTATGATTAGCCATTTGCTCAATCACATTCCTAGCTTCATCAACCTCCACCGAGTCAAACTTCCCATTTGCTGCGGAGTCTAATATCCTCCTTGAGTCTGTATTGAGGGAGTTGTAGAAAGTCATGGCGATGTACCCCTTAGTAAACCCATGATGAGGGCATTGCCTTTCTAGGCCCTTGAATCTTTCCCATGCGTCATATAGAGACTCATTCACCTTTTGTCTGAACCCATTGATTTGCATCCTAAGGTTAGCGGTACGCTCCGGAGGGAAGAATTTTCTGTAGAAAGCTAGCACAAGTGTATCCCACGCGTTGCTCTCTGTCACACTAAGAGTTTGCAGCCAAGATGAAGCCTTGTCCCTCAAAGAATGCGGGAACATCATTCGTTTTATTTGGTCTTGGGTCACACCCTTATCGATAATCATTGCGCACAAGTCGCAAAATTTGTTGATGTGACTAGCCGGGTCTTCATTCATCCCTCCTCCGAATTGCTCTTTTCGAACCAAGTTGTAAAATGATGGATCTATTTTGAACTTGGTAGCTGTGATGTTCGGATTGAGAGTCCCCGTTGGAACTTGAGCAGCCGTAGGCAGCCCTTCATCGGAAAGCTTAGGCATGGTCCTTCTTGGTGGTGATGTAGGTGGTGTGGATGCGGGTGATGATGAAGATGATGACAATTGCTCACTAATAGTCTCTGCAAGTCTTTGATTCTTGCGCAGGATCCTTTCAGGTTCAGGATCGAATGTAAGTAGGATCCCAGAACGTCTCCTGTGCATAAAAACTTAGAGAAAACAGTCAGAAAGCAAGGGCACCGATCGGTGGAGTGGGTCTGACGATCGTCAAAGAGTGCCCCACCTATCGGTGTAAAGGTAAAACTGAACCTAAAGACCCTAAAAATCAATTTGAAACTATTGCCTCCCCGGCAACGGCGCCATTTTGATGTGCAGTTTGTCGTCGGGACTGCTATCAAACAATATTTATAAGCCAACAATACTAGCTAATGAAGCTAGTGGTAAGTCGGGTGTTGAATTCACAGGGAGGACTATTGTTTAAACGGATGTAGGGTGTCTAGTGTTCAATTCTATGGTGTTTACAGTTTTAAGGGGTTGAGTTTAGAGAGAAACAAAATCTAAATGATAAACAAAAGGTCAAGCTTAATAACTAACAAATACTAAATGAAAGGAAATGTAAGTTCAATAGAGAATGAAACTAGGGTATGACGGAACTATCAATGTTGACTCGGGAAATGGGTGTCAAGGTAATGTATAAGTCTCGGGTGGTAAACTATGTTACTTTGTAGGTCTCGACAGCCACCACCTATTTGAGTTTGGTCGTCTATGCCTATATTACTTTGTCGGTCTCAATAGGCTTATACTACGGCGTGAGTCAAGAGTCGTCACTATCAACTAACGCGATGAAACAAACAAAGAGGCTATGCAAAACAGTTTAATCAACAAGTCATTGCCCTAATCAATATCGATTTATCCCTAACCCTAGTGTGGAATTTACCTACTCATGGTGATAGATATTAAGCAAAACAAGAAGACACAGGATGGTATGGCAAGATTCATGGTCGAGAAACGTACAAACATGAACGAAAATGACAGAAAACGAAATAAAACTGAATCAGAACCTGAATTAGGGCAAAAACAAGGAGGATGCCGATCGGTAAAAAGCTATGCCGATCGGTATAATGTTGTAAACGAACGAAAGCTTAAACTAATCGACTAAAATGTAAAACAATAATCTAAAATGGTGTTTTAGAGCGGAAACTCGATCCGTGACAAGGGATCTTGCGTCTAGGGAGAGATACCCCTCACTCTCTTCACTTCCCCTTCATATAGAGCTAGGTTTTCTCTTTTGGGGCTTCGATGTTTCTTCTTAGTGACTTGGGCTTCAGAAAGCTTCAGTCCCGTTTCTCAATAGCTTGCCCAGTAGATTAGAGAGGTAGAAAAAGAAAGTGGGCTGTCATGGTCGTTCGGTGTCCTGGCCCACCTATCAGAGTGGGCTTCAAGAAGTGTGTATGATCGGTGTCCTAGCCCACCGATCGGTGAATGGTTCTTGACGATAGGTGTGGGCTTAAGTTGTCCTCTATAGGTCTTCATTTGATAGTTCAAGGAAGATGTGGGCTCCCACCGATAGGTGGGCTTGTATGAAGTGTCCACAAGGCTTAGGAAGAAGTGGAAAGGGCCCCCAGGATGTCTCTGCCGATCGGTGGTAGGCCATTTGGCCCTTGGTCGATCGGTAGGTGGCATTGCCGATCGGTGGTAGTGTTAAATTCCTGCACCGCGCACCGAACTTAAAACGTCCGCCATTTCTTCGTTACTTGGCGGATTTTGGCGTTCTTGGTCTCATTCCGAAGCTAAGAAAGAGATCTATCTTATCCAACTTGAATCGCCTCAATCACATATCTAGATCTCAATCTATTTCCCTTCAAACTATCCAAAATGCATCCAAAAGCACCCCGAGAAGTCCTAAACCTGCAATTGAGGAACAAAACATACCAAAGTAGCATAGGCGAGGGATATGACATGAAATCGGCTCAAATGAGCTATAAGTAAGACTGAAATGGGGGTGAATAAGTGTGTAAATGTGCATATAAAATATGCACATCAGTCGTCTTGTGTCGTCGTTCTTGAATGCGTGATTTCATGATATTATTCATGGTCATTGCATGATTGGACACCGTAAATGTCTTGGTTCGTGAATGGATGATAATACGTTGGATTTATGGTGATCATCGCATGACTTGATTGGTTTGTCTGTCGAGTCTCAATCTTATCAAACTTATACCGCTAACGGTGAGATGCAAGCCCTAGTGAGCGTATTCGGTTGCCTAAGAGTGTCTTCCCCGAGTCTTTGTATCACATGATGGATTCGGAATTGTAACTCTTATGCTCTTATCATTATCTATAGAATTTCCTATCTATTCTTATCGTATCTCACATGTATATCTATATATGCATGATTTTACTTTTGTATTTCCTTCTATGTACGTTTAATGTGATATGGCTGGGAGAACCCGGAGTTACTCCCCACTGACTGTGGCGTTGATGTTTTTCATGGATGAACAGGTTGCTTGCTTGGATGACTTTTTGGATATGATATTTTGGGGTTCGGGTGTGAGCTAGCGGGCGTTGTCCCTGGAAGTTTCACCTCTAGACGATTTTAGCTAGTTTTGCTAAACACTTGTTCTTTGCTAACATTTTAAGAGACCCCGTCTCTTGTTGTATTTCCGTACTTAGCTTGTAATATTTTGACACTCCTCGTTTTATTTAACTTGCATGTATAAAAGTTTTTAAAACCACCTATTTCCGCAATATAATTCACATGCTTGTTTGTTTTATATTTCCGCATTCGCGAGGGTTGTCACATAGAAAAGAAGCCGGAAAAAAATATGAAGAAGGCTTTGGGAAATGGGTGAAAGGTGGATAAACAGTTATGGTCATGAGAAGGTTAGAATGAGCTACCAACTGACCAATGATAAATGAATACTCAATCCAAACTTTTGATTAATTCCCAAAAGACGAATAACGAAGCCAGAAGGAACGGATTGGCTTATTACACATGAAACACAAGAGTGAACTTCTTCTAAACATTGAATTGACATTTTGAGGAGATACTCACCACTTCTTCTTTTATTTCTTTTTCTTTTTTTTCGAGTTTTTTTTTCTTTTTAAATTTTTTTCATTTTTCTATTTCATTTTTTTCTTTCTTTCTCTTTTTTTTTTTTCTGAACATAACATCACTTCTTGAACATTTTGGTTCTCCCAAATTCACTTTGACATAAAAGAACAAATCTTCTCAAAAGAGCACCCATACACCATAGTCTAGCTGCTAACTCAACAAGGTAGGCAGTTTTTATATGTAGCTGTTATCTTGTGAACCATTTGTATGAAGGGGCTAATTTTGAGGGGTAATTCAAAGTGAAAAAGGCTTCAAATCTTAGTGAATCATGAATGCAATGCTTAGAGGAATGAAATGAGAACCATACTTATGCGTTTTGACATGACACACATCACAAGGAGAACTACACACACCTTAATGAGACTGGGTATAGATGTACCAGGCTAAGGAGGTTCTACCTTACAATAAATGTAACTTGCCAAATGTCAAGATCAAGCGTACTCATCTGTAGATTCATTCCATGCCTACTGTGTACAAGACTTCCTCATGAATGCACAATTCAATGAATATTGAATCATTATCTTTTGAAAGCTCTAAGTTTGGGAAATGTAACATGATAGCATAGTAAACAAGCAAGCAAAGCATGAAAAGCATTCAATTATGTTCAAAATTTTAAATTTTTCTTATTCAAAAATTTGAAAAATATAAACAACTAAAATGCAAAATGGGAAAATGCAATCCCTCCCCCAAGCTAAACATCACATTGTCCTCAATGTGAGCACAAAGACTAAATATGCAACAAGATGCTCAATGGGAAGAAGGGTAAAAAAGGGAAAAAGATGAGAGGAGAGTGAAGCTTACTAGTCAACGCGGACTCCCCAAAGCTAGTCTTTTGGACTTGATAAGAAAGGTCTTTATAAATTCTTCAAAAACTCTTTCATCTGCAAAATAAATCCTAACAAAACAACGAAATAGGGAATGCAAAAATAAAAAATGCAAAAAAGGAAAGGAAACACGGGTTGCCTCCCGAGAAGCGCTGGTTTAACGTCCCGCTCGACGAATTCTTCCATGAAATCATATGGTTGGGGATTGACGCTCTATACAGACAATATCTAAACATCCGATAATGGAATTGCTGTAGTAGAGTTTCAATCGGTGTCCATTGACCTTGAATTTTTCACCATTACTAGTCATTATTTCCACATAAACGTATTTGCTTACATATGTGACAGTGAATGGTCCAGACCATCTTGAGCGAAGTTTTCCCGAAAAAATTTTCAAACGGGAGTTGAGGAGAAGTACTTGGTCACCGACATTGAATTCTTTTCTGATTATCCTCTTGTCGTGCCAACGCTTCGTTTTCTCTTTATAAATCCTAGAATTCTCTTAGGCTTGCAAACGAAACTCTTCTAGCTCATTGAGTTGCAAAAGTCGTCTATCTGCGCTAAGCTTAGTGTCTGAGTTGAGTTCTTTGATAGCCCAGTGAGCTTTGTACTCTAACTCAACAGGGAGATGACAGGCCTTTCCATAAACCAATCGATAGGGAGATGTTCCAATCGGTGTTTTGAAATCTGTGCGATAAGCTCATAAGGTGTCATCGATCTTATTACTCCAATCTGTTCTAGATTTTGAGACAACTTTTTGAAGAATTGTTTTTAGCTCTCTGTTCGAGACTTCTACTTGACCGCTGGTCTGGGGGTGGTAGGCTAAACCTCGTCTGTGATACACACCATACTTGGCAAGTAGAGTGTCTAACTGCTTTTCTCCGAAATGAGTTCCTCGATCACTTATCACGGTTCTGGGTAGACCAAAACGCGGAAAGATGATCTTTCTAAATAGTCGTATCACAGCTCTAGCATCATTGGTGGGGGTGGCAATTGCTTCTACCCACTTTGAAACATAGTCGACAACGACTAAAATGTAACGATTTCCATTAGAAGAAGGAAATGGTCCTTGATAGTCAATACCCCAGACATCGAATATCTCGACTTCTAATATGCCGTTTTAAGGCATTTCATGTCTTTTGGATATTTGACCCATTTGTTGACAAGCATCACAAGCCATAACAAAGTCTCTTGAATCTTTAAACATCGAGGGCCAGAAAAACCCGGATTGTAAGACTTTGGCTACGGTCTTGGACGAACCATGATGACCACCATAAGCAGATGAGGAACATCCTTCTAAAACTCCTTTTACTTCCCACTGGGGGATACAACGTCTATACAGAACATCTGAGCACTGCTTGAAAAGATAGGGGTCATCCCAAACAAAGGATTTTGCATCATTCAAAAATATCTTTCTTTGGTAATAAGAAAGGTCGGAGGGTAGCTGGCGACTGACAAGGAAGTTGGCAATATCAGCATACCAAGGAGAAGAGTCCACAATTGCCATGAATGAATAATCAGCGAACGAATCATTAATTGGCGTTGGTAATCCTATTTCAGTTACTCTTATCCTTGAGAGGTGGTCAGCGACTACATTCTCTGCTCCTTTCTTATCCCAGATCTCTAAATCAAACTCTTGAATGAGTAAGATCCATCGGATAAGTCTAGGTTTTGCCTCTTTCTTTGAAAGCATATATTTCAAGGCAGCATGGTCAGTGTAGACAATAACTTTTAATCCTATTAGGTACGAGCGAAATTTGTCTAAGGCATAGACAATGGCGAGAAGTTCTTTCTCAGTGGTGGCATAGTTGATTTGGGCAGGATCTAGGGTTTTACTAGCATAGTAAATTGCGTGAAGAAACTTTTCCTTTCTTTGCCCTAAAACAACTCCTACGACATAATCACTCGCATCGCACATCAGTTCAAAGGGCAGATTCTAATCAGGCGACTGGATTATAGGCGCGGTGATCAAATCACGTTTGATTTTGTTGAATGCCTCAAGGCATTCCTTTGTGAAATTGAAAGGTGCATCCTTGAAAAGGAGCTCAGTCAGGGGCTTGGCTATCTTTGAAAAATCTTTTATAAATCGTCGGTAGAAACCGGCGTGGCCAAGGAAACTCCTGATTCCTTTTACATTAGCAGGGGGTGGCAGCTGTTCATAAGCTTGGATCTTAGCTCGATCCACTTCTATACCTCTTTCTGAAATGATGTGACCTTAAACTACACCTTCGTTCACCATGAAGTGACACTTTTCCTAGTTGAGAACAAGGTCGACTTCTTCACAGCGTTTTAGAACTCTGGATAGATTTGTCAAACAATGATCAAAAGAAATGCCATAGACGCTAAAGTTGTCCATAAATACTTTCATGATAGATTCAACAAAATCTGAGAAGATACTGGTCATGCAACGCTGGAAAGTGGTAGGTGCATTACACAAGCCAAATGGCATTCTGCGATAAGCGAAAGTACCATAGGGAAAGGTGAAGGTGGTTTTATCTTGGTCCTCAGGGTAGATAGGGATTTGGAAAAATCCTGAGTAACCATCTAGGTAACAGAAATACTTGTGACAAGCTAACCTCTCTAGCATTTGGTCAATGAAGGGTAGAGGATAGTGATCTTTCCTAGTTGATTGATTCAGCTTTCTGTAGTCAATACACATACGCCATCCCGTCACAATCCTTGTGGGGATGAGCTTATTCTTCTCATTTTTGACTACTGTTGTTCCTCCTTTTTTGGGAACAACTTGAACAGGGCTAACCCATTTAGAGTCAGAGATTGCATAGATTATGCCAGCATCTAGCAATTTCATAACTTCAGTTTTAACTACTTCCTGCATGTTGGGATTAAGACGGCGTTGACCTTGAACACAAGGTTTTTGGCCTTCTTCTAAATTGATTCTATGCATGCAGAAGTCTGGGCTGATTTTGTAACCTATTGCCTTTCTATGCTTTTTCAAGACAGTCAATAGTGAGGTTAACTGATTTTCATCTAGGAGAGAACTCACTATGACTGGGCAATACTCAGATTCATCTAAAAAAGCATATTTTAGATTCGAGGGAAGAGGTTTCAGTTCAGGTTTTTGTAGTTCTGCCTTGGCAGGAGTATCAATCAAGCTTATGAACTCTTTAATTTCTTCTGGCGGTATCTCTTCTCCGGTCAGATCCTTTTCCAGCTCACTGATCTCGAAATTGTCATTCTCAGAGATATCCTCCAACAACAAGATTGCCTCTAAAGGATCCTCGATTATTGATGGATACAGAGATTCATCGACAATGGAGTCGACAATATCAATAAAACAGCAAGGCTCCTCTAGCATGGGGCTTTTCATCGCACTGTTCAAGTTATAGGTGACTTTATCATCACCTACTTCTAGTGTCAATTTTCCATTCTCAACATCGATTACTGCTCCGGCAGTGTGTAAAAATGGCCTTCCTAAAATAATGGGGATTTGAGAATCTTCAGCCATATCTAGCACGATGAAATCGACGGGAATGAAAAACTTTCCTACTTTGACAGGCACATCTTCTAAAACTCCCATAGGTTGTTTTAAAGAACGGTCCGCCATTTCCAGAGTGATACTGGTGCATTTGAGAATTCCCATATTCAACTTTTCACATATGGAATAGGGCATGACGCTTACACTGGCACCTAGATCGCATAGAGCTTTATCGATTGTGTAGGTGCCTATAGTGCAAGGTATAGAGAAACTACCGGGATCCTTTAACTTAGAAGGGGACTTATTTTGCAACAAAGCACTGCACTCAGCTGTGAATGCTATGATTTCAACATCATCTAAAGTCCTCTTCTTAGTTAAGATATCCTTCATGAATTTTGTGTAAGAAGGGATGATAAGTGAATATTTGCATGATTTTAACCCCCAATTTAGCTCGGTTTTGTATGTCATTTGTGCTTTGTTAAGCCATTTTATGAGCTAATATCGTTTTCTAGGCGAATTACTATGTTCTAACCTGTTTTGTAGGGAAAGTGACGTTTGTACGCCCTTTTTCTATATTCCCGAGCATTTGCCTAGAACCCGACGATTTGAAGAAGCAAGCTTGACCAAGTCAAAGGCATTACAAGAAGGTTCACTGATTCAAAAGAAAGAAGAAGCAAAGACGATTTCGCAGTTGTCAGAAGATCGATCAGTTAGGCGAAGAAATCATCATTTTACATCAAACCCTATCAACAAACCCGACTCAAAAGGTCAAGGGGATAATGAAAGTCAAGTCATAGGCCAAGGGAGATGAAACGAAAGTCAAAGCATCCAGATTACTACATACCCGATCGGGTAAGTAGTGTACCCGATCAGGTATGTTTGCTGATCCGAGCTTTTGCTTCGACTTCCTTTATTTTGTCCTATATGTTTAATGCATGACCCCTTCCCCACGAAACCTACTGCTATATAAGAATGCCTCAGCCACCACATATCAACACACTTCTCTCTTTACAAAAAACCCTAGATTAGGAGGAGAGAAACCTAGCCTCTCTTCTCTCGTCTAGATCATTTTCTTCTTCCTTTTTGTCCTTAGTTTCTTAGTTTATTTCTGATTTCTCTACATCAAATCCTTAGCCTAGATCAATAAAAATTCCATCTTTGTAATCTACTTTATGCGGTTCAAGTATTGTAATTCGTGGATCGACTATTCTATGCAAGGAATTTCTATTATGGTTGTTTACATTTCATCATTGTCGTTGTTGATCGTCATCTAGGTATTCCTATTTT
>JAIUZE010015405.1:14467-33295 GCA_022085475.1 Heliosperma pusillum
GATCCATTTTGATTTTGATATTGGTATCACAAATACCGTACTGATCATATGGTTAAGTATCTTGTATATTAAGTGTTTAATTTGATCTATACAATTAAAGACTCAATAAACAAATAATATGTACTTAACATTTTAAGTAATATTTTACCATTATATCAATATATATGGGTTCCACAATGCTTAGTTAATTTAATTTACAACTCCTTGTAAATATAATTAACTAATTACCTCTATCTCAAAACCTCAACTAATTTAGTAATTTAACGATTAATTACTAAGTAAAATCTTATTTAATCGTATTAAAATAAGATATAAATTTATTAGTCAATTATCGCATAATTGAAAAATAAGTTTAATCGAATTTGAGTTCTTAACTCAATTTCTAACAATTAACTCTCGTACATATCGAATATATGTAATGTACTAATTAACTGTATCGTATACAAATAATTAGTTACTATTTGGATTTCATCCTTTAGGTGTGACCGAAAGGGATCAGTTGATCACCGCCGTCAAACGACAATAACGTCAAACTCTAGTTAGCCAACCGTTATTGATTTACGTTAATCAACTGACTAATCATATATATAGTCAATAATTATCCCAATTATATTCCATAATAAGATTTATTATGTGGCGCACTATTGTGGAGGACACCTACTCCAACATATAGATGATGTTGCGTTTGATGAATGATATGACTTGTCTTTTCTGTCACCTGGGACCCTAGGTAGTTTTCCCACGATGTCCATACCCTACTTCATGAAGGGCCATGGTGAGATGACTGGATGTAGGGTTCTGCAGGTTGGTGGGTTACTGCAGCGTGTCTCTAGCATGCGTCACATTTCTTGGCGTATTGCATGGCATCTTTGCGCATGGTGGGCCAGAAGTATCCTTGTCGTTGTGCTTTGTTGGAGAGGTTCCTGTCCCTTGCATCATTTCCACACTCGCCGCTGTGGAGGTCATGCAAGACGGTTTCTGCTTCCTCTTTTCCAAGGCACCGTAAGTAAAAGCCCGCCAGGGACTTCGTGAACAAGATACCATCGATTAGTATAAAGCGAGAGGCACGCATCTTAAAACGTCTTACCTCTTTCCTGTCCGCTGGTAGTGTGTCGTGTTGTAGCCAGTCCTGGTACTGTTTCCTCCAGTCTGGCTGGCTTTCTTCCTGTCTTTCAGTATTGCTTAGTACCCCTGCCTCCTTTAGCCACTGTGTTCGAGTCTTGGACTGTCCACAGTTACCCTAGTCTTCTTTGTCTACAACTGGTTTCAGTATGTGCACAATAGGTATGCTAGAGAGGGTACCAGGTTTGAAGGTTGCTCCTAGGGTGGCCAGAGCGTCTGTCTCAGCGTTCTGGTCCCTGGGGATCTGCCTTATGACAAACAGCTGGAACTTGAGAGATAGTTATTTCGCCACCTTTAGGTAAGCTAGCAATTTGGAATCTCTGGCGGTGCACTCCTCGTTGAGATGGTTCACAATCAGTTGTGAATCGCTGCACACTGAGATGCTCTGCACTCCTAGATCAAGGGCTAATTGTAGGCATAGGATCAATGCCTCATACTCTGCTTCGTTGTTGGTGGCTCTGAATTCGCAGCGTACTGCATGTACTATCATGTCTCCCTATGGAGACCTCAAGACTATGTCAACCCCGGTTCCCCTCATGTTTGAGGCTCCATTTATGTGTAACAGCAAGGGTTGATCCAATCCTCCCCCCTCTAGGGTCAGGACCTCCTAGTCTGCTTGTACTTGCAGAGCAGGACTAAAGTCTGCTACAAAGTCTGCAAGGGCTTGCGATTTAATTGATGTCTGAGGTTCAAACTTAAGGTCGAAGCCACTAAGGTGGATGGACGATTTGGCCATTCTGCCTGACAGTTCTGGTTTTCTCATTACCGCCTTCAGGGGGTAGCTGGTTACTACGACGATGAGGTGGGCCTGAATTTACGGCCTCAACTTATAGGATGATACTACTATAGCTAGTACAAGTTTTCCAAGTGTTGTGTACCTGGTCTCTGCAGGTAGCAGAGACATACTGACATAGTATACCGGGTGACAGGTACAGGTAGAGGTGCTCTCCAGGCTCTGTTTTCGAAAGGAGGGGTGGACTGCTCAGGTACTGCTTCAGTTCCTAGAATGCCTTCTCGTGTTCTTCTGTCCACTCAAATCGCTGATTCTTCCTCAGGATATCATAGAAGAGGCGACACTTATCTGAGGATCTTGAGATTAACCGGTTCAAGGCAGCCACTCTCCTGTCAGCTTTTGCACGTCTTTCGGCTTCTGAGGGGTTTCTAGCTGCAATAACGCTTTTATCTAGTTCCCTGCTTGCCTCTATGCCTCTTTGTGTCACCATGTGCCCTAGGAAGTTTCCCGAGGAGACTCTGGAGGTGCACTTCAGGGGGTCTAATTTTATTTTATACTCCATGAGGGTGCTGAAAGTGTCTTCGAGGTGCTGTATATGATCCATAGTTTGTTTTGATTTCACGACCATGTCATCAATATATACCTCCATTGTATTTCCTATATGTTTCTTGAACATCTTGTTGAGTAGTCTAAGGTAGGTTGATCCTGCGTTCTTGGGCCCAAAGGGCATTACGTTGTAGCAGTACAACCCACGTTCTGACTGGAATGCCATTTTTTCTTCATCTGCAGGGTGCATCTTGATCTGGTTGTACCCACTCCAGGCATCCAAAAAGGTTAGCATTTCCTGCCCTGCTGTGGCATCAACCATGACATCAATATGTGGCAGGGGGAACGGATCTTTTGGATATATTTTATTCAGATCGGTGAAGTCCACACACACCCTCCACTTGTTGTTTTTCTTTAGGACCCACCACCACATTTGAGAGCCACTCTGGGTACCTTACTTCTTGGATTTTCCTTGCTGCTAGCAGGTTATCTACCTCCAGATTGATGATTTGGTTTCTTTCTGGAGCGAATTTCCTTCTTCCCTACTGGACCGGGCTGTAGCTGGGGTCCACATTAAGACGATGAGTTATTATGCTAGGGTCTATGCCCAGCATGTCGTCCTGTGACCAGGCAAAGAAGTCTGCGTTCCTCCTGAGTAGCTCAAGTAGTCTTTCTCGTGTCTGACCGGTCCAGTCTGCTCCTACCAGTACGGTCCACTCTGGGTGCAGCATGTCTAATGTGAACTGATCAAGTTTGTGACAACCCTCGCGATAGCGGAATTAAAACATAACAAGCATGCAATTTATATAGCGGAAAATATGATATTTTTTGTGACAACCCTCGCGAATCCGGAAATAAAACATAACAAGCATGTAATTTATATAGCGGAAAATACGGTGTTTTTAAAACTTTTTACATGCTAAGATAAAAATACGAAAAATGTCAAATAATTACAAACCAAAGTCGAATATACTACAAGAGACGAAGTCTCTCAAAATGTGATCAAGTATCAAAGTTATTAGCAACTAGCTAAATATCGTCTAGAGGTGATTCATCCAGGCCAACGCCCGCTAGCTCACACCCGAACCCAAAATACAACAAGCAAAATCCATCCAAGCAAGCAACATGTTCATCCATGAAAAACATGAACGCCACAGTCAGTGGGGAGTAACTCCGGGTTCTCCCAGCCAAATCACAATTAACATACTTAAACGGTAATACAAAGATAGAAGCATGCATATATAAATATACATGTGAAATACGAGAAGGATAAATAGGCAAGTCAATATATAAATATATAAGTGCATGAAGTACAAACCCGTAATCATCAGATTATAGACAAACTCGGGGAAGACACCCTTAGGCAACTGTACACTCACTAGGGCTTACATCTCACCGTTAGTGGCATACACTTGATAAGATAGAACTCGACATATGAACTGTACACATCTGATTATAAATAGACTCGGGGAAGACACTCTTAGGCAACCATACACTCACTAGGGCTTGCATCTCACCGTTAGCGGCATAAGTTTGATAAGATTGAGACTCGACAAACAAACCATGACAAGTCATCCAACGATCACAAATAATCAATCAAATAATCATCTATCCAAACGTACGAATACGTTGACGACATCTCTCACGGTAAATGACACGCACTAGCACCGTGTACAAACTGTATGATTAAAATCGCATCCACGGGATAAGCATTTCCCTGCACGCATACACGATTCAATACATTTCGTATATGTAGACTAATTTCCTCCTGGTAGGACAACGATCATAATACGGTCCTAAGCTAAATCTGGCCAGACTCTCGAAATCACATTTTTCGATTTGACAAGCGATGACATTTCGCATCCAAGACTCGATCATACATAGAAGCCGAGTACCCCAAATTCGATCAATCTTCACGAAAGAGGCGTAAAAGAGAACAAACATCATACAAGCAGTACGCTACATGCAATAACACCACCTCGCAAGTATACAACATTTGACGGCCGGGTTGATCAACGCAAAACGTTCGCCTCCCAACAACGTCGTCATATGCCCACTAACACATGCAATTAAGCAGTAAGGATACACTCCCCGTTCCGACATTCCAGCCTTACGAACGTGGAGGTAGCCAAGGGAATGAGAGTACAAAGCACATAACAAATAGTGCTCAAACCATGACCTGTGTAAAACCGACTCAAAGTGGGATATATGAAAAACCGTCACAAAACATGCGATACAAGCGAATGGAATATCATATATTCGAAACATTAATATTTAAAGTCATTACGTAAATTTATACGATAAACGAACCATCGGAAATATTATAAATTAAGATTTAAGAAAGAATATGAAAAGAACTCCAGCAGGGTGCCAGCCGGTCAGGTGGACCGGCTGGCGGTCGGCCCGGCTGGCATCATAGTCGCACTTGAAAACCAACTGAAAATGCAGCGTGTCCCAGCCGGTCAAAGGGACCGACTGCCGGCTACCCGGCTGAGACAAAAACTACTTGAGAAAAACGAAGACATATTAAGGTGTGTCTCAGCCGGTTCGGCTGACCGGCTGCCGGTCGGCCGGCTGAGACCTATATAGTTCCAAAATTTTACGTAACACCAATAAATATACAGCCACTCCCCAGCTGCCGGCCGGCCGGCTGGGGTGTATTATGCACGAAAATTGTCAAATTTCACTAAGGCTCAACGTACAATAATCATCATCTAACATCACAAATCATCAATTCTTATTATTAATTATCAACTAACAACAACCATCATCAACAACACAATTCCTATGATTACTAATCCTATTCTAAATACGATTACTAAAATAGAAAACACATTAAAACACGTAAATGATATCGAGTAACCCTTCACCGTTACCTTTATGCGTCTTTAATCGATTTCTAAGTCTTCCTCCACTAGATAGTAATCTTTGTCGGGGTCTAGAAGGTCTCCACCTACAATTAGACGACAAAAGATGAATATAATTCACCTTTGAGAAAGACGGATAAATTGAAAAGTGAGAAAGACGGTAATTTTATTACCAATTTAGATAGAGGACGATGAGTGGGAAAGATTAAGACGTAAATTAGCGGATTTGAGCAATTAACGAAGGAGTAGTGACGATTTTGAGATTTAACAAGAATGAAGTTTAGGTTTTGGTGGTTTGTTGAGGAAGAAGGAGTAAGTGGAAATGAAGGAAGGAGTTAGGGTTTATGAGGGGGATATAAGGAGGGTGAGTGGAAAAATATGGGAAAAGCCCATAAGCGCCTTAAGGCGTAACTCACTCGGAATCCCGAGTACAGTCCGAAAACGAACTCGGATTTTCTAAATTAGACACGGAAAATTAAATTCTAGACTAAATCTAAAATTTCGCTGAAAAGTATCCGTATAATATTTTAAAATACAAATAGGGTACATTTGCGGGTGTTACATTTTTGAAACTTTTTACATGCCAAAAGAAGTGTACGAGGAATGTCAAATAATTACAAGCTAAAGTATAATATACTCCAAAAAGACGTAGTCTCTCAAACGTTATCAAACATCAAAGTTGTTTAGCAAATTAGCTAATAACGTCTATGGGTGAATCGTCGAGGCCAACACTCGCTAGCTCACACCCGAACCCAAAAACAAGCAAAACCCATCCAAGCAACATGTTCATTCATGAAAACATAAACGCCACAGTCAGTGGGGAGTAACTCCGGGTTCTCCCAGCCATATCACAAATAACATACTTAAACGGTAATAGACAAGTAGAATCATACATATATATATATATATATAGAATTGGGATCCGGTGAGAACCACTAAGATAATGAGAACCGTGAGAACTCCGCCTTACAAAATTTATTTTTAAAAAATAAGGACATTTTTGGGTTCGGCGTAGAATTTTATGGCTAGATAACATACATCTTGGTCGAAAAAATATAAGTTACTGGCGGAAATTGAGGTGAAATACGATTTATTAATTTTTATGCACCTAGTAGTCTGTTTCATGCATCTAACAACTTTTATACACCTGGTGCTCATTTTAATGCATCTATAGCGCGTTATTTTCATGCACCTAGTAACTATTTTCATGCATGTAGCAATTTTCATGCACCTAGTGCTCGTTTTCACGCATTTAGAGTAATTTTAGTGTACAAATTGAATTTATGTACATTAAGTACATATTTTTTTTAATATAATCAATAAATTTTGTTTAGTTACTGCTAGTATTTTGCTTGAATAAACTAAATTAATGGTAAATGGTCCAACAAAACTTTCGAAACAAGATTTGGTGGAGATTTAGTGAAGGTTCTCATGGTTCTCATTATGTTAGTAGTTCTCACCGGATCCTGACCCTATATATATATATATATATATATATGTATATATGTGAATTACGAGAAGTATAAATAATCATTTCAATATATAAAGATATAGGCGCATGAAGTACAAAACTGTATGCATCAGATTATAGACAAACTCGGGGAAGACACCCTTAGGCAACTATATACTCACTAGGGCTTACATCTCACCGTTAGCGGCATATACTTGATAAGATAGAGACTCGACATATAAACCACGCCAAGTCATCCAACGGTCACAAATAATCAACATATAAACATCTATCCCAACATACGAATATGGTAACATAATCTCTCACGGTTAACGACGCGCACTAGCACCATGTACATAACAAGTATGATCAATACACATCCACGGGATAAAGATTTCCCTGAACCATACACGATAAACATTTCGTATATGTAGACTCATTTCCTCCCTGTAGGACGACGATAATAATCCGGTCCTAGTCTAAACCTGGCCAGGCTCTCGGAATAAACATGTTCCGATTCGACATGCGATACACATTTCACATCCAAGACTCGGTCAAACACAGAAGCCGAGTACCTCAAATTCGGTCAACCTTCACGAAAGAGGCGGAAAGAGGACAAGCATCATAATCAAGCGGTACGCTACATGCAATGACACCACCTTGCAAAGATACGACATTTGACGGACGGGTCGATCAACGCATAGCGTTCGCTTCCCAACAACGTCGTCATATCCCCACTTAAACATGCAAACAAACATTAGGGATACATCTCCTCGTTCCGACATACATCTCCTCGTTCCGACATTCCAGTCTAACGAGCAAGGAGGTATAGCTGGGGAATGAGAGTTCATAGCACTTAACAATTAGTGCTCAAATCAAAGCATTGGTAAAACCGATTCAAAGGGGGACATATCAAAAACCGTCACAAAACATGCGATATAAGCGAGTGGGATATCATATATTCTAAACATGAGTATTTAAAGCTATTACGTAAATTTATACGACAAATGAACCGTACAAACTATTATAAGTGAGTGTATAAGAAACGAAATGAAGAAAAGATCACAGGGGGTGCCAGCCGTTCAAGGGACTGGCCGCCGGCTACCTGGCTGGCACTTCAGCAACAAACGAAAAACATTGAAAATACAAGGGAGTCCCAGCCGGTCGGCCGGCTGGGAATTTCACAACACCAAGTTTTCTCGAAAATGTCTGCCGTGTTCCCAGCCGGTCGGCTGACCGGCGGCCGACTGGGACCACATTCACACGTAAATCACTATACTTCACCAATAATCTTCAACAATCATCAATAACTATCATCAATTATCATCAACTATCAACAATCCTTAACCAACACAAATTTCTAACAATACTCATCTAATTCTAACCATATTCCCTATTACTAAAACACATTAAATGCGTAACAATTGTCACTAGACAATTAGTAAACATCAATTAAAGCATTAAAACACGTATTGATATCGAGTAACCCTTCACCGTTACCTTTTTGCGTCTTCAATCGACGTCTAGGTCCTCCTCTACGAGGTAGTAATCTTTGTCGGGGTCTTGGCGGTCTCCACCTACATAGACAACAAAAGATGAATATAATTCACCTTTGAGAAAGACGGATAAATTGAAAATGAGAAAGACAGTAATTTTATTACCACAAAAGGTAGAGGACGATAATATGGAAAGATTATGATGAAAGTTAGAGGATTTGAGTGAGTAATGAAAGAGTAGTGATGAATTTGAGTTGATCCATAATTGGGTGTAGAGTCTATTGATCGAATACGAAAGAGGGGGGGTGAATTGAGTATTAAAAACTAGCCCCACTTTTTCGATTTATATGATATGTAATTAATTATTTGATCTTATAGATTAAAATCAACTAATTAATTAATCAAATTAAGCGTAAGTAACGAAATAACGAAAAGTAAAGAGAGTAAAGAGAGAGGCACACGGATTTTTGAAGTGGTTCAGTTTCACACGTTGAAACCTACGTCCACTATTCTCGATTAATAATTCATTAGTACCTTTCTACGGATTACAAAAAGTATCAACCCACTCGTATAATCAACTATGATTATAACTCAAGGTGAGTATCGCTAAATACTCTATACTATCTTACGTTAATAAGAAAGTACAATATAACTCACACAGATTCTCGTTAAAGAATTGTAAGATTATGTGATGTACTATTATCCAATAACGTATTTCACGCAAGCGATTGATAATAATTGATGCACGACTCTTTTGAAAAACAAACACTAAAAATAAAAAAATATTTTGCTCAAGGTTTGCTTTAAAACGATTTTGGAAAATTATCACAAGTATGTATGTGTCGTGTGATTCGTGTGATTTCGTGTGTCTCATAATTGAGATGGGAAGGAGTATTTATAATAGAAGCATAGGAGATCTAAAACCCTAGATTAATATTTAAGAAAGATATTTATCTTTAACATCTTAAAATAATATTTACTTTATCTTTTAGAAATATCTTTATCTCAAAATATTATTTGTTTTATCTTATAGAAATATATTTATCTTTAATATCTCAAAATATTGTTGTAAAGATATAATAGAATCCTAGATTAAGGTAAACAAGGAAAACAACCTAAGTAGGCCGAAATACCTATCTACACGAAACCCTAGGAGCACGCAACCCTAGGAGGCACAATCCTAGGTTTCCACGAAACCCTAGGTGGCTCAAGCCCTAGGTGGGCTTATTAGGTTAACAACAAATTGAGATAGAATATATTAGAAACTCTAGGTAGCATGACAACCCACAAGTTGTATTACTAACCAATAGAATCTCATAAATAGAATCTCTATTAAACCTTTTGATAAATATAAAAATACTCTTTCACTTTTGAAAACATTTAAAACATTTTATTTTTAAAATCATGCATCAATGTTTATCATTCAAAGTTATAGGCTAAAGCTATAACTTTGAACTTAAAATCACTCGAATGGAATAGTTACCGAATGACGACCTATACTATCTAACTTTCACAAAGATGTTCAGTATACGGATCATCTCTTCATCTTGATCACAAAAACCCTCCATCTCGAATCTTGTGTTATTTGAGGTAGATCTTGCTTGAAGCGGTTTTCTTTAATGTTATGACTGAGTAGCTATAACTTCCATGTAAACTTCCAAAGTTATTCCTGAAGTTGTTATAACTTTGTCTCATACTTTGTCAAAGTTATGCCTGAAGTTCTTATAACTTTGATCTTTCTTCTCGTAATTGTTGTTAGCTAAAATAAGACTAAAGCACACAATTACACGCATATGATATATTAAGTAAAGCACATTATCAAGTAAACACATGTCATTATCAAAACTATAAAATAGGTCCAACAAATTCCCCCTTTTTGATGATGACAAGTCTCTTATGATTTCTCTTAACATTGTGACTAAGTATGGTTCCCCCTCAACAAAATACTCCCAAAGTTATAGCAACTTTGATCGCAAGAACATAACAACTTAGCCAAAGTTATAACTTGAAAGACTTAAAGAGATAACGAGTCTTGACAAGGAGCAAGCTTAAGCAAAGACTCAAATAATATCATTTCTTCCCCCTCTTGGCATCATTGAAAAGACAAGAATAAGGATATAAAATGACTAGAATAACATAATCCAAGGCAAGAAATAGATATGCAAAATACGCAATATTAAACGAGTCATATCAAGCAAAATCAAATATCAAATGGCAATTAAAAACTACAAACCACAATAAACGTTGTTAGTGCCAAATGGGCCGAATAGTATAAGAGTATAAAGCCAAAATGGGCCGAATGGTTAAGTAGTTCAAGAAACAAACAAGGTAAGATAAGAAGATCAAGGCAAATTGGGTTGGCGAATGATGTTGGGGTCAATGTAGACGGCTCGGGTACGGTACTCAAGAGTAGAAAGGCAATCAAGGCACGTCGACACATGATTAGCTTGGGTGGTGAGGCATACATCGAAGTTCCGAACCTTCAAAGAGAGAGCCTCCGTCGCATCATGAATAGTGTGCATACCTTCACGCATCTCCAAACACCTCTTCACCAATGCACCTCCTTGGCTAACCAAGAAATGCATCCGATCCCGTTGCCTAAACATCTCTTGTCGAATATCGACAACATTCCTCTCTATTTTGGCTAGGCAACCATCAACACCCGTCGTCCAAGTTCGCAACAAACCACTCACGCCCGACCCTCCATGGTCACGGGTGGAGCGAGAGTTCCCCAATGCTACGGTTTTTTACAACTTTGTCAACAACTGCATCAATTTTCTTATCTTGCGCATCAAGGCGCTCTATTACTTTACTCATAAACACATCCAATTTCGATTCAAGCCCCGAAAAATCAGCCACCTTCAGTTCCACAACAACCGAACCACCTTTTGACATAGAAACCATTTCCGAACCAAAAGCCTCCAATTTCTAAGTCTTCACTAACACCCTCTTGTACCTTTTTTGTTTAATCGACGCCTTTTTGTACCTTCAAGCACCGAACCCGACTCGGTTTGGGTCATATTGGGTGATTTTTGGTTGGGTTGTGGTGATGTATTGGTAGACATGTAAGGTGTTTGAGTTTTTGTAGAGTAGCCGTGTAGCGTCGGCTCTATTCCTCTTTTCTTTTTTCTTTTTTTCTTTTTGTTTTTGAATTTGGGTAGGATTGTAAATGGAATCTAGGGTAAATATTTGTGAGATATAGTAAAGATAAGATTAGGTAAATAAAAAAATATGGTGAGATATTGTTGTTTTTGGGAATTTTCGGTCAACATAAATACATGGGTGGAATTTTGGTTCAATTAGGAATGTGAATAAGTTGGATTTTTGGCAAATATGTGGTCTATAATTTAATATCCATAAAATACTTAATATGCAAGATACTCACGTAAAATATATATTATTAAACACAAATATACTAGCAATGAAATATGCGGACACAGTCATACAATCTCGTCTTATTCTAACCAGTCACGCAGGTTCACAAAATAAATATGACGAATTTAATTGCTACCGATTAAACCAATTTCCAACCGCAAAATCTCAAAACGTCTTCTCGCTAACGCCTTTGTTAAAATGTCAGCCCATTGATTTTCAGTACTACAAAATATGAGTTTAATGTTGCCCTTTTCTACATGGTCACGTAAAAAATGATGTCTAATGTCTATATGCTTAGTACGAGAATGCTGAGCTGGATTTTTAGAAATAACAATAGCACTCGTATTATCACAAAATACAAGCATAAAACCAACATTAACATCATAATCACATAATTGTTGCTTTAACCAAAGTAGTTGGGAACATACCAGTCCTGCAGCAATATATTCGGCTTCTGCAGTAGATAACGCAACCGAATTTTGCTTCTTTGAGCCCCAAGTAATTATGCATGGTCCAACAAACGTAGCGATTCCAGAGGTACTTTTTCTATGTAAAGAACATCCTGCATAATCTGCATCTGAATATCCTACTAGATCGAAATTACACTCAAGTGGATACCACAAATATAAATTAGGTGTACCAATTAAATATCTTAAGATACGTTTAACTGCAATTATATGTGACTCTTTAGGACATGATTGAAATATAGCACAGACACATACGCTGAACATAATTTCAGGTATACTTGAAGTTAAATATAATAAAGAACCAATCATACCTCGATATGTAGTCTCATCTACAGACTTACCATTTTCGTCTAAGGTCAACTTTTTATCAGTTACCATAGGTGTGTCCATTGGATGATCGTTCTCCATACCAAATTTTCTGATTAGCTCCTTGACATATTTTTGTTGGTGAATCTTTATTCCTGCCTTAGTTTGTTGAATTTGCAATCTTAAGAAGAATTTCAATTCCCTCATCATGCTCATTTCAAATTCTGAGGTCATTATATCTGAAAAATACTTGCACAATTTATTGTTAGTAGAACCAAAAATAATATCGTCTACATAAATTTGAGCAACATGTAAATCAGAACCCTCGGATTTTAAAAATAGGGTTTTGTCGACATACCCTCTTTTAAAATTGTTTTGCAATAAAAATTTGGACAATCTGTCGTACCAAGCCCTAGGCGCTTGTTTCAAACCATATTAAGCTTTATCGAGTTTAAAAACATGGTTTTGAAATTTGGTATTCAAAAATCTGGGAGGTTGTTCAACAAAAACCTCTTCTTCCAAATATCCGTTAAGAAAAGCAGTCTTAACGTCCATTTGGTACAGTTTCATTCCTTTATGAGCTGCGAAGGCGATGAGCAAGCGAATAGCTTCAAGTCTTGCTACTGGTGCAAATGTCTCGTCATAATCAATCCCTTCTTGTTGATTATAACCTTGAACGACCAATCGAGCCTTGTTACGAACTATAAATCCTGAATCATCCAATTTATTTCTGAATACCCATCGAATACCAATCACAGTTCGATTTGAAGGTCGTGGCACAAGGTGCCAGACTTTATTACGTTCAAACTGTTGAAGCTCCTCTTGCATTGCTACAATCCAGTCGGATTCTGCAAGTGCTTCTTTGATGTTGGCAGGCTCTATGGTAGACAAAAAAGAATAGAATGAACAAAAGTTATTTAATGTTTGCCTAGTTTGAACTCCTTTATTCAAACTTCCTAGGATACTATCCATAGGATGAGAACTCTTATATTTCCATTTCTTAGAGTTCCTAGGCTCATCATCATCTGATGAACTCTCACTTCCCTTAAATGATTCAGAGTCAAGATTGGTTCCCCCTGAGTTGGACTTCGGGGTTATAGCTAAACTTGGTACAACTTCAGTTACAAAATCTTGATCTGGGTTCAAAGTTATAGCATCATCAGCTATAACTTCAGTTTCCTTTTCCTTGTTTTGAGAAGAGACATTCGTATCATCAACAATTGTCTCAATTCTCTTTTCAAGGTCATTTGCGGATTTATCAAGTTCATCATTGAATCCTTCAATAACTTCTTCATTGATATCTGGCACGTCATCCCTTGAAAGGCGAAAGTCGGGATCATTCATGTCTTCTTCTTCATTTTGTTCAACTTGCTCAGGCACATTATCTTCATCAAATACAACATGAACACTTTCTTCTATGCACAAAGTTCTTTTATTAAAGACTTTAAAAGCTATACTATGATTAGAATAACCAACAAACACAGCTTCATCACTTCGTGGCTCAAATTTGCTTAAATTACTTTTTCCATTATTATGGACAAAACATTTACTACCGAAGCAACGAAGGTGAGCTATATTGGGTTTTCTCCCTCTTAAAATTTCATAGGGAGTCTTTTTGAGAATAGGTTTAATCATAGCTCTATTGTGCACATAGCATGCAGTACTAATGGCTTCGGCCCAAAAGTTCTTAGGAAGGCCACTACACAAAAGCATAGTGCGAGCCATGTCCTCTAGTGTTCTATTCATACGTTCCACGACACCATTTTGTTGTGGGGTTCGTGGTGCATAAAAGTTATGTCCTACACCATTCTCCCTACAATATTCTATAAAAGCTTGATTATCAAATTCGGTGCCATGATCCGTACGAATGGAAACTAACTTTTTATCATACTTGTTTTGGGCAAGCTTCATTAGTACGACAAACTCATCGAAAGTTTCATCTTTAGTAAATAGAAAGATAGGCCATACATACCTTGCGTAGGCATCGACTAGGACGAATACGTACCTTGATCCACCATGGCTTCTGACTATCACAGGTCCACACAAATCCATGTGTACCAACTCAAGTGGACGCTCTATACTTACTACTCGTTTTGGTTTGAATGAAGATCTAACTTGTTTACAATGGCCACATGAGTCACACATCTTTTCTTGTTCGAATTTGATTGAGGGTAAACCCTCAACTAAATCCCACAATTTGAGTTTCTTTAAAATCGTTGGACTGATGTGTGCAAACCTCTTGTGCCACAAGCATGAATCATCCACAGTAACTTTCATGAATGTAAAGGAACTTGTAATAACGTTTGGATGGATGATTATATGATTGATTATTTGTGATCCTTGTTTGACTTGGAATGGTTTGTTTGTCGAGTCTCAATCTTATCAAGCTTATGCCGCTAACTGTGAGATGCAAGCCCTAGTGAGTGTATGGTTGCCTAAGAGTGTCTCCCCCGAGTCTATCTATAATATGATGGTTACCGATTTGTACCTTATGCGCTTATATCTTTATATTTAATTGCCTATTTATCCTTCTCGTATTTCACATGCATATATATAATTGCATGCTTCTACTTATGTATTTTCGTTTAAGTTCGTTATTTGTGATATGGCTGGGAGAACCCGGAGTTACTCCCCACTGACTGTGGCGTTCATGTTTTTCATGGATGAACAGGTTGCTTGCTTGGATGGATTTTGCTTGTTGTATTTTGGGTTTGGGTGTGAGCTAGCGGGCGTTGGTCTTGACGAATCACCCTTAGACGTTTATTAGCTAGTTGCTAAACAACTTTGATATTTGATAACATTGTGAGAGACTTCGTCTCTTTGTAGTATATTCTATTTTAGTTTGTATTTATTTGAAATTCCTCGTATTTTTATCTTAGCATGTAAAAAGTTTTAGAAACACCGTATTTTCCGCTATATAAATCACATGCTTGTTATGTTTTATTTCCGCATTCGCGAGGGTTGTCACACAGGTCCTCCAGCCTTCGCTTCATAAGGTAAGTGAATAGGTAAATGCTCCATGGAATTGAAGAAAGAAGGGGGAAATATCATTTCTAACTTGCATAATATCTCCGCAATATTTGACTCTAGATGTTCCATGGAATCAACTTTAATCGTAGAAGTACACAAGTCTCTAAATAATTGGCTTATCTCATTTATAGCATTCCAAGAATTCATCAGGAGAAAATGTTTCGATGCAACAGGAAGTAACCGTTCCATAAAGACATGAAAATCATGACTTTTCATGGAATACAACACCAAATTTCTATGGTCAACAGACCGACTCAAATCTGAAGCATAACCATCCGATAATTTAAAACTAGCAACCCATTCGCATAGAGCCTTCTTCTCCGCTGTCTCGAAAACAAACCTAGATGATATGGGTCGTTTCAAGCAATACTCAAGAAAGTCAGCTTTACCCTTAGGGCCAAATGATGTTTTCTTTGTTACATTCATCACCGTCTTGATAAGCTGTTCAAAAAAGTTTTTCTCAATGTGCATAACATCTAAGTTGTGTCGAATCAACAATGTCTTCCAATAAGGAAGTTCCCAGAATATGCTTTGTTTCCACCAGCCTTCAGTTTTGTCGTATTTCAATCTTTTCATTTCTTCAGCTGAAGACTCGACAACTTTTGGTAAACCTTTTACCAAATCCCACACCTCAGCACCCGTTAATTTGATTGCAGCTGTGGTATATGATTGATTTAAATAAGTTACTACAAGTTCCTTTACGTTCATGAAAGTTACTTTGGATGATTCATGCTTGTGGCACAAGAGGTTTGCACACATCAGTCCAACGATTTTAAATAAACTCAAATTGTGGGATTTAGTTGAGGGTTTACCCTCAATCAAATTCGAACAAGAAAAGATGTGTGACTCATGTGCCCGTTGTAAACAAGTTAGATCTTTATTATAAAGATATAAGCGCATAAGGTACAAATCGGTAACCATCATATTATAGATAGACTCGGAGGAGACACTCTTAGGCAACCATACACTCACTAGGGCTTGCATCTCACAGTTAGCGGCATAAGCTTGATAAGATTGAGACTCAACAAACAAACCATTCCAAGTCATCCAACGATCACAAATAATCAATCATATAATCATCCATCCAAACGTACGAATACGTTGACAACATCTCTCACGGTAAATGACACGCACTAGCACCGTGTACATGGCAAGTATGATTAAAATTGCATCCACGGGATAAACATTTCCCTGAACGCATACACGATTCAAACATTTCGTATATGTAGACTAATTTTTTCCTGGTAGGACGACGATATAAATATCCGATCCTAGTCTAAACCTGGCAAGACTCTCGAAATAACATTTTCCGATTCGACATGCGATAAACATTTCGCATCCAAGACTCGGTCAAACATAGAAGCCGAGTACCCCAAATTCTGTCAACCTTCACGAAAGAGGCGGAAAAGAGCACAAGCATCATAACAAGCGGTACGCTACATGAAATGACACCACCTCGCAAGTATACAACATTTGACGGCCGGGTCGATCAACGCAAAGCGTTCGCCTCCCAAAAACGTCCTCATATGCCCACTAACATATGAAATTAAGCAGTAAGGATACACTCCTCGTTCCGACATTCCATCCTTACGAGTGAGGAGGTAGCCGGGGGGAATGAGAGTACCTAGCACTTAACATTTAGTGCTCAAACCATAACATATGTAAAACCGACTCAAAGTGGGATATACGAACAACCGTCACAAAACATGCGATACAAGCGAATGGAATATCATATATTCTAAATATGAATATTTAAAGTCATTACGTAAATTCATACGATAAACGAAACATGCGAATTATTATAAATGAAAACATAAGAAAGAAAAGAAAGGAGAAAGTCAGCGTGTGCCAGCCGGTCAGGTGGACCGGCTGCCGGCTACCCGGCTGGCACCATAGTCACACTTGAAAACCAATGAATATACAACGTGTCTTAGCCGGTCAAGGGGACCGGCTGCCGGCTACCCGGGCTGGGACCATAAGTCACTTGAGAAAAAGAAAGGAATATAGGATGTGTCTCAGCCGGTCGGCTGACCGGCTGCCGGTCGGCCGGCTGAGACATACTTCCTACCAAATTTTCACGTAACAAACAAGAAAACATCAGCCACTTCCCAGCCAGTCAGCGGACCAGCGGTCGGTCGGCCGGCTGGGATTAAAAGTGCACGAAATTCATCAAACTTCACTAAGACTCATCCATATTCTTCAACACATATCAACTATCATCAACTAACATTAACGATTATCAACAAACGATAATCATCATCAACAAACACAAGTTCTATGAATACGAATCCTATTCCAAATACGATTACTAACATAGAAAACACATTAAAACACGTAATGATATCGAGTAACCCTTCACCGTTACCTTTACGCGTCTTCAATCGATTTCTAAGTCTTCCTCCACTAGGTAGTAATCTTTATCGGAGTCTTGAAGGTCTCCATGTGACAACCCTCGCGAATGCGGAAATAAAACATACAAACATGTGATTAATATAGCGGAAAATACGGTGTTCTTAAAACTTTTCACATGCAATTAGAAAGGTACGAGGAATGTCAATAATTACAAACCGAAATATAAAATATTACAAAAGACGAAGTCTCTCAAAATGCTATCCAACATCAAAGATATTAGCAACTAGCTAAACAACGTCTAGAGGTGACTCATCCAGGCCAATGCCCGCTAGCTTACACCCGAACCCAAAATACCACAAGCAAAAAGCCATCCAAGCAAGCAACCTGTTTATCCATGAAAAACATGAACGCCACAGTCAGTGGGGAGTAACCCCGGGTTCTCCCAGCCATATCATATTAAACGTACATAAACGGAAATACAAAAGTAGAAGCATGCATATATAGATATACATGTGAAATACGAGAAGGATAAATAGGAAATTCAATACATAAGAATATCGATCCATGAAGTACAAAACCATAACCATCATATTATAGAAAGACTCAGGGATAACACTCTTAGGCAACCATACACTCTCACTAGGGCTTGCATCTCACCGTTAGCGGCATAAGTTTGATAAGATTGAGACTCGACAAACAAACCATGCCAAGTCATCCAACGATCACAAGTAATCAATCATATAATCATCCAACCAAACGTACAATACGTTGACGGCATCTCTCACGGTAAATGACACGCACTAGCACCGTGTACATCATTTCATAAATGTTTTCCCTTGTAAAAGCTTTCGTGTTGATTTTGTAAACCGATTCTTGTCCTTGAAACTTTTGTTTTCTACTCTCAAGTTTCGAGGACGAAACTTTTTAAAAGGTGGGGTGATTGTAACACCCGCAAATGTACCCTATTTTTCTAGTAGAAATATTTTACGAAAGCTTTTCAGGAAATTTAAGTTTTAAATTAGAATTTTAAGTTCCGAGTCGAATTTAGAATTTCCGAGTTCGTATTTGGAATTTCCGAGAGATT
>JAIUZE010015406.1:0-31460 GCA_022085475.1 Heliosperma pusillum
CGAACCGGCCTGGAGCGCAATATCATAGGAGAAGGATTTTTGAAGAATTTTTGTGCTGTGTTCTGTGCCGGTCGACCGGTGGCCGGTCTGACACCGGCCCAGAGCACCATGTGACTAAAACTTTGAAAATTGAAAATTTTGAGCCGAGTTCTAGGCCGGTCGACCGGCAGCCGGGGTGCCGACCGGCCTAGACTACCTGAACACGCAAAAAACCAAAAAACCAAAAAAATCAAAAAATTGACTTGGGGTCCAGGCCGGTGGACCGGCGGCCGGTTCCCAGACCGGCCCAGAACCCTTCCCGAGACAATAAACACTCGTGAGCCCCTATTTTTCTTTCATACTTCTTGTTTTCTTCTCCATTCTTCTTCTTCCTTCCTTCAAGCCCTCAATTAATCCCCACAAAATACCCACAAAATACCCACAAAAACTCACAACAACTCACATAAATCACCACAAAATTCACCAAATCCCACATTCAACCCACTAATTAATCCACTACTTAACCCAAATTCATCCCAAACCTCAAAAACCCCAATTTTTCCCTCTTTCAATTGAATCTAACGAAAATCACCATGGCTCAACAACCACCTCGGAAAAGGACAAGGGCTCAACTTGAGGCCGAGTTAGAAGCTAGACTTCAGCAGGTGACGGCGGGAATGGGTCCGGATAACGATTTTCCGGATATCGTCTTCGTAAGCGAAATCGCAAGAGGTAAATTTCAATGTGTAAAGCGTAGACCTCTTCCCCACTCCCGTTTTATTTGTCGGAATACTATGCGGAACCTCGGCCTTGATACGGTCACTCTTGAGCTTTTCAAAGGGTTGGGGATGGGGGAACTATACGGTCAGCACTTCCGTACTTACCCCCGTCTTACTTGGGAGTTTTTGAGTTCGTTTAGTCATGAGAAGGATAGAAATACGGGTATGGTCAAAATTGTTTCCTTTCGCCTTCTTAATACTGCTTTTAACCTTCCCCTTGAGAAATTTTGTAAGGTTTTAGGGGTCAAATTTCATAAGTCGTACAAGGTCCCCGAAAACTTTAATGTGAATGACGTTTGGACTGCTATCTCGGGAATGGAATTTGCGAAAGGAACTAAGAGGCCGGCAAATGCTTGCCACAATGCCCCTATTAGGTTTTGGCATCGGTTTATGGGTTGGACGTTGTTTGGAAGAGAGGAGTGTCACAACTTTAGGGCCGATGAGCTCTCAATTTTGGCGGCTTATTTGTTCCAAAAGCCGAACAAATTTGGGGTCAACATCGGTCATCATGTCGTTATCCACTTCCAGAAAATTGCCAATGACCCATTTAGCCCGACCGGAATCCATTTAGGGGGGATTGTTACCAAGATTGCTCATGTCCTTTGTAGAGATGCTCTAGATGAGCGTAATTTGAGGTGTTTAGGTGGATGCTCATTGTTGACGGAGGATTACATTTCAAAGAAGCTTGAGTGGGTAATAAAGAGAGTTGAGGACGGGAAGACTTATTGGAGGATTCGAGGGGTAAATTCTATTCCCCTCCCTAATAGTGCGGCTATGAAAGTGGTTCCTGATAGCGCGCACTATCTTCTCCCCTTAGAGGAGGAGAACCCTCCACCACCACCTGAAGAAACCCCGGAAGATCCTTTAGCTCCAGTTACCGCATTTAGGCGAGATCCTAATGCCCCCGTCACTACATATAGGAGAGAGGAGCGGGGCCCCACTTCCACCACATTGCCTTATATGAGCCCCTTCTATCATCAGCAGCAGTGGCGCCCTTGGCCCAATTCATCCCAACCCGACGCATCCACTTCCACCACTACCAGTTACCCACCTTTGGATCCTTCCTTGATCCAGTTCATGGCCGACATGACTTTGGCCTCCGAGGCAGCAGCTACGGAGAGAGAGGCAGCGGCTAGGGAGAGAGAGGCGGCAGCTAAGTGGCGTGAGGAGGAGGCTCGGGATAGAGCTCTTTTGTCGCAGCGGATGGACATGATGTACTATGACTTGGCTCTTGGCCAATACCCTTCTTACGATAATTGGTGTAGGGAGGGGTATAGGGAGCCAGTTGGCCCACATCCGTCCTATTTCATGTGGCCAGAGGGCGGGTATGATCAGGGGTCTAGGGTGTTTGGTGATTTCAATATTCAGCATGACTATTATTCTTCTGCGCCGGTTTTTGCTCAGCCGGTAGTTGATGAGGAGGAGGTGGACCCAGAGATTGCGGCTCAGAACGCCGAGTGGTTTGACAGGATGGGTCCACGGTTCGAGATTGTGGAGGGGGGCGGCTCTGGTTCGGGAGCCCAGGATGTAGATGCGTCTTTTGCTGAGGCCACTCATGGCCAATTTGATACTACATCCTCTGATTTCACTGGATACTCTTGAGGCCGGAAACCCATGAGTATGATCCCTTATAATCCAAATCTTCATCATATTTATATTTTCGCATGCATTTAGATAGTTGTATTATATCTTAGCTTAGTCATCCATTTAGTTGCATCCATTTAGGCTTGCATTAGAAGTTAATTTTGTAACATATCGTCACATATTAGCCTTGCATCCATATAGCGTAGTTGCATTTTGTTTGGTGTCATTTTTAGACTTTCCCGTGGTTGGTACCCCCATGAGGGGCGTGCATTTATGCATTTTACCGCCACGACGAGACTCTGATATGGCACACTAGACTTTCCTGTGGGAGGTACCCCCATGAGGGGCTTGCATTTATGCACCTTACCACCGCAGCGAGACTCTAGATTAGCATATAGTGTAGTTTGCATTTACTTAGATCATGACATTGTATTATATCATTTTGCATTTAGTTTTAGGACTTTTATTTAGTTCATGCATTTACTTAGAGCTAACCCTCTTGTATATATTGTTCATATTGTGATTTCTCTTCAAAAATCAAAAACCCCAAAAACAAGTTTTTATTTTTTTTCAAAATATTTAAAAACCCAAAAACATGTTATTTGCTTTGAATTCACCCCTCGCACCATGTAAATACCAAGTGTGGGGAGGGAATTCCCGAAAAATTGAAAAAACCCAAAAAAAAAATTTTGTTTTGTTTTTCCTTTTCTTTTTTTTTTTTTTTTTTTCTCTCCTTTCATATTTGAGTCACTTACTCGGGGACGAGTAAGACTTAAGTGTGGGGAGGATTTTATTTCTTTTGTATATATATCGTTGATTTTTGAAAAAAGTTGAAAAATGCCTAAAAATCGAAAAATTTGAAAATTTTCCAAAAAAATATATGTTTAGAGTAGTTGTATATAGTTTATTTTGTATATATTGCCGTGTGTTTCTTTTTATCTCCATCCATAGGTGCGCCCCACATCATAAGAGGCACGAAAAAGGGAAAATGAAGACGCTTTGGTGAGATCTTTCCTATTTCTCTTCTCCCTTATCTCATTTTCTTCTTACTTGAGGACGGGATGTGTTGATGACGATGGTGTGAATTTTGTTGATTGGCGTGTGTGCCACTTGTGTGCTGTTAGGAGATAGCATTAGCTTATGTGTCATATAGTCGGTTAGAGCATGTGCATTTAAGTGGTATATATGCTAGATTGCATCATGGCATATAGTTGCATTTAGAAAAATGTTTTAATAATTGTCTTTTTGGAAAACTTGTTGAATGTGCATAGTCCCTTTTTGCTACTTTTTTATTCATAAAGTGTTCATCTTAATCGTGGAATTTTAGACGCCCGGGGTTGTGCATTTTTAGTGAGTTTTAACCCGTCTACTAATGCCGAGTCACGAGTTTGCGCTTATTCCACCTCGACAACCTCGATTGATGTGAATATTCCGATAGTAGAAAGAATTCTTAGGTGACCGTTCTTGCTATGCAACCAGCCATGATTCATTGTTCTTCCACTTTTGATCAAAAAAAGGAAACAAATCAAACAAGCTGAAAATATTGAGTCAATTATCATCTTTTCTTGTTTTCGTCGAGGAAGTGCAAAACGGAACTTCTAGGGATTCTAGTGGGCCCATATCTATGCCCCCTTTCGATGCCACTACGGTGGGGATACCCCTATTGTTGGTTCCGACCGCATGTCCTTGACGGAAACCGTGTGCTTTCATGCCAAAAATTGCAAACCAAAATGCAAATCAAAAAGAAAGAAAAAGAAAAAAGAAAGCAAAGTGTGAAATGAAAAATTTTCCAAGCAATAAGACTCAATTCTCAATTTCCTTTTATCCTTCTTGAATCATTCACCTTTGAAGTTGCATAGTGAGACGGGACGACCCTTGTGTCTCATTTATTTGAGAAACGTGAATTCCATATCCTATTGTGCTTAATAACGTCACGAGGATTTCATTTCCATCTTCCATTTTATCGCTCTTGGCCAAGCAAATAGTAGACGGGGTTCGAAATTTTCATTAGACTTGCACCGCTAGGAGGCGAATATTGTTCCATGCTTTATGATATTAGTGGCTTACAAGGATCATGCATTATTTAAACGGTTTTCCTTTTAGATATTTCCGTCACATGGATGAGGCATGTGATTTTTCTTTTGTTAGATGCATCTTTGTCGTGTTCTTACGTGTTTTTCATTTGGATGCGTCGAGGTTTTGAGCAAGCCCCTACTTGCCTTGCAAGAAGGTACTCTACCTCATGAGTATCTCGTTGTGAGTTGAAGGGACGGAGGAGGCCCGTTAATTGCCTACCGTCGGATATTATTAATAGTTTAGGTTGTAGCCTTAATATTAGAGTAGTATTGAATAAGGGTACTTATGGGTCTCGAATTTTGTTTCCTTACTCGGGGACGAGTAAGTCTTAAGTGTGGGGAATTTTGATAAGCATTTAATTAGTCACGTTTTCCCCTCATTTTCGTCCCCATTTTGGTCCGTTTACGCGGATTTGCGTGCCCTTGATTGCATTCTGCTTCCCGTTTTCCGGTGCTATGAATATCGGTCTTAATTTGTAGGAATTAAGGCGGAAATGAAGAAATCGGAGCAATAGGGTCTTGCATGAGTCGGGATTCGAAGATGAGAGGAAGAAGTGAAGAATTGAGTCATCAGGTAGCCAAGGCCGGTCCCCAGACCGGCGGCCGGCCAACCGGCCCAGACCACCACTCCACATATGAAGAAATTGAAAAAGTGAAGAAAAGGCCCAGGTAGCGTCGGCCGGCCTACCGGCGGCCGGTCGACTACCCGGCCTGCGCCTACATCAGAAGCCACAAGAGAGTGTAAATGTGCTCCAGGCCGGTGGGGGACCGGCGGCCGGTCGACCGGCCCAGACCCCCATTTTCCATACTTAGTGAAATTTTGGGATTTTTGAAGACGGAGTTCCTGAAGACACTGATGTGTCCCAGGCCGGTCAGAGGCCCGGCGGCCGGTCGACCGGCCGGGAACGCAAGATCGCAAAATCCGCCTCTTCTTCTAATTTCTTCCTTAATTTCGAGATACCTATATATACCCCCCCTTATTATTTTGTAAGCAGTTTTTACATTCTCCTTAGCACGAAACCCTAGAAATTTGTAACCTAAATTAATCCCTAATTACTCTCCTAATATTTCCCTAATCTAGTTTAGTTTCTCATTTCAAGTTGTTGAATCTAGTCTTTCATTTCATTTTTTGGGGTTTGTATTGAAGACTTGGGTGAAGACATTCCCCCATATTCATCAATATAAGTTTTGTTTGGTATTAAATTTCTCATCTTTTTTATTGTTTATGCAATTAATTTCCATTTCTAGTTTATAGTTCATCTTTTGATTGTTATCTTTATTCTTCTCATAGCATAATGTTGATTGAACTCCCCCTTCCTTTAGTGCTTTGATTCCCTTTACCATGTGTGAGTAGATTATCCTCTAGGGTTTAGGGGGAGCCTAAGGGAGAATCATATGGGGTATTAGGTTGGTTAATTAGTAAGTTTGTGGTAAATGATTTGGGTATTGCCCATATGAACACCAAGTGTTTGATGAAATGGGTGAACGAAAGTTGCCATTTTATCAAACATGGTTTGATTTTCTCTTAAGCGACGGTGGTAGAGACGATTAGACTAAATGTTTATATGGGTGATTTGAGACAAATGCGATGGCTTTGTTGATGATTATCGATTGTTGAGACATTAGCAATCGATTTTACTCGAATTATTTACCCCTTTGCTAGTTACCCAACTAACCCATTAATCCCCCTAAGGTGAACCCTTCACCCTAGTCTTTCCCTTAATTGTTTTCGTCTTTATTACTTAGCGATTACTTGTTTTTCCTAATTTTTAGTTAACTTTCCAATCCGTCATATTTTAGGCTAGAATAGGATTCAATCGAACTAGTAGTTGACCCCACCATCCTTGTGGTTCGACCCCGACTTCCGCTATCGCATTAGTTGGGTTTCATAAATTGTTTTGCTTGAGCGGTACGCGACAAATCGCTCATCACCATCCTTGTGGGTTTTCACCTAGCTGGGATTTTCAATTTTTTTCTTTTCTTCTTTTTCAAAATAAGCGCTAGAGAATGCATCAAAACAAAACAAAGTATATACAATCATCTCCCCCACACTTAAATTATACAATGTCCTCATTGTAGGGGAAAGGGGGTGATATTTCATCAATTGTTAAAATGAGAAGACCCCGAGGCACCTCCTCGGTTTCTCCTCCTCTCTCTTTCTTCTCTAACTCTTCTTCTCCTCTCTAGGCCTTCATCAAGGGCCTCTTGTGTGTAAGGAGTGGGGTAGCCGGGGTTTTGTTGGATGGTCATGCCAAAAAGTGAGCTAGCCAAACCAAACACATCCTCTTGTGCCACCGCATCTTCATATGAATTGTGAAGGTAGGTGTGGTGGCGCTCATTTTAAGCCTGGAAATGGTTTGTGGCTTGCTCCCTCCAAGCATTTTTTGCCACCCACATGTCATTTTATTCTTTCCACCTTTGGTTTTGTTGAGTTTGCCAAAGGCGGTCTTCCTCTTGCCGCTCCATCATCATCCTCCACTCCGTTTGTTGGGCCATCTCGGCCTCCTCTCTCAACCTATCCCTAGCCTCCCCCACATTGTGCCAATCATCTAAAGACTCAAGACTACCCTCTTGGGTTTGTTGCCAACTATAAGAGTCGTCCACCCGTCCATTTATGTGCTTGAAGACATCGTTTGTGCTAGCAAAGTATGATGCCATTTGTTGTTGCCATGGCTCCATTGGGGTGCTAGCATGAGTCTCCGCCTCATACATTGGGGTGTCGGTGTCTTGGTGGCTATGGTGAAATGATTGGTAATGGTATGGTGGTGGTTGTTGTTGTTGTTGTGTAAAAGGTGGGTTTTGGAAAGATCCCCCCTCAATTGTGAGGATCTCCCTCTCGTCTCTAACTTGCTCACTCCCCTCACCTTGCTCTCTCCTTTGCCTATTTTGCCGCAAGGGCACTTCCTCTTCCTCCCCCTCACTACTACTCTCCCTCAAAATTTCTTCCCTAGGACAAAAGAAATTCTCCGGTTTTGGCCCCCTAGGTAAAGGATTGTTTAAAGGTCGAGGCATTTTCAGGTAACTTAGGCCATCACTCACCAACCAAAATCCTCTCAAAGGCTCCAACTTACTAACTTTGAACATGTTCACATCCTCTAGTCCCAAGTGGTTGTACCTTGTTAATCCCTTACGAGAATTGATTTCTTGTTCTTCATCAATCCCCCCTTCATAATGTTGAACCAAAAAGAAAATCATCCCCCCAAGGTGGATACTTGCTTTAGTGGATTTTTGGCGGTGCTTAATAAAAGCTCTCATGAACAAGTCCGCCAAATCCGGTACCCCCACCCCTCCCGGGAGCATAGTCCACAAACACAACCGGATTTTCTCCGGTACCTTAGCAGGCTCTCCCGCGGAGTTAAAAATGGTGGTAAGGAAACGGGTAATGAGTCTAAGCACGGAATGGGTGATGGAGGAGAGTTTTGCATCCTTAGATGCAACGTCACATCCCGTAATCTGGTTCCACATGTGGTACATTTCCCCTTTGGGGCATTTTATTTCTTCGGGGTTTTTTGGTGATTTTTAGGATTTGGCGGATTTCTGAAATTGGGGCATTGTGCCAATTTTGGTGCAGGCGAAAACGGTAGGCTTTTTCGTTCCCATCGGGTACGTCCAACTCGGACAAGGTAGCTAGGAACTCGTACGCGAAACTCTTATAGGTGTAATCCTAAGAGTCCGGTTCGAGATAAGCTTCTAGCCCAACTTTAGCTAGCATATCCCTTGTCAAGTCGAGCATTCCCAATGCACGGAGGGTGTTTGGGGAGAAGAATTTTGTGGTTATAAGGGGTTGTTGTCGGGGTGTGGTGAGTTTGTCCCAAATTTTTTTGTGTTGTGCACTCAACCTCTCATAACCCATGAAAACCACCTCAACATCGGTGTCGGGCTCACGCACCACGGCCCTCTAGTTCTTTCCCTTCCCAAACAATTTGGAGATTTTTGCAGCCATTTCCTTCAACAATTACAACAATACAATACTACTACAACAACAAACAAGCACTCAAAACAGTTTTTCACTCAAACAAGAAATTCAACAAACACTTGGTGTGAAACAATCTCAACACCTCCAAAGTTTAGTGTTTATTGAATTCTTATGCCTTACTCAGAAAAATTTTCACCAATCCTAGCTAAACAATCAACAAGAGCAAGAAGAAACTCAAAAGAAGACTAATCAAGCCTAATTATTGAGTAAAATTGATGAACAAAATGGAAAAAGTTAAGTATTAAGCTATACCTTCCCGATTTCACTAAAATTTAGCTCCTTGATGATTAGAATAAGCAAAGAACCCTTCACAACCCTTTACAAACCCACTAAAAGCTCCTTTAAATCGAATTTGAAGAAAAAATTTCTGGGTTTTCTAAAGGAAAATTTCTGAGATTTTGAGTGATTTGAGTTGATTTGGAGGTGTTTTAAAGTAGAATGAAGGTTAGAATGAAGAACTTGATTGATTGTGATGAAGTTTTGTGAAGATTTGGTGAAGAAAGGTGAAGATTTGAGGGATTGGGGTTGATTTTGGGGTTTTTTCGTGAAAGATGAAGATATGAGTGTTGAAGAACTCGTACTTGTGAGGCTATGAAGGAGCTGATATAAGGTCTCGACGTTGGCAGCGCCCAGGGACGATGGCAGCGTAACCAACTGCCGGATTTCTTCAAATTTGCACCTCGCCAAATTTTGGCAAAGTCTTCCAAACACACTAGATTTCGATTTTCACTCCCATGCCCCTTAATAACCTTCAATATAATAATTTCACCGAGTCTCGCACTTTTTACCCGTGGCACGCATCCCGAGGCGGCCGAAAACTTGCAAAATCTTCACAAAATCGTTAGTAACTTCAAAAATTTTGATTGATGAAAATTCTAATTACTTAAGAACAACTCAAATATTAAAAATTAACAATGAAACTTAAATGAAATATTCACAAGAATAGAATAGTTACACGGTTTGCCGTTTATTTAGAGTCGATGGCTCGACTTAGTGGCTCCAAGATTTTTAATCTTCATACACGGGGTCTTCAAGTAAGACCTCTTCTTCCCCCTCCCGGTCACATCCCTTGAAATATTGCTTGAGGTGGTGACCATTCACCTTGATTACTTTTTCGTCCCCGGGCCCTTCCACCTCAATTGCTTCATGATTAAACACCTTCTTGACGGTGTAAGGTCGAAACCATCTAGACCTCAACTTACCCGGGAAGAGTTTAAAACGATTTTGGAAAACAAGAACTTGATCCCCTATTTTGAAAACCCGGCGGTTTATCATACCGTCGTGCCATTTCCTTGTTTTCTCCTTGTAAATTAAGGAGTTCTCATATTCATCATGGCGAATTTCCTCAAGTTCTTGCAATTGTAGCTTTCGGTGCATACCGCTCTCATCATGGTTTTGGTTGAAGGATTTGATAGCCCAATAGGCTTTGTGCTCAACCTCCACGAGAAGGTGGCAAGCCTTGCCATATATGAGACGGAACGATGACATGCCTATGGGGGTCTTAAATGCGGTACTATATGCCCACAAAGCATCGACTAGCCTCTTGCTCCAATCCTTCCTATCCGGATTCACCGTCTTTTAAAGGATCCCTTTAATCTCACGGTTGGAGAGCTCGGCTTGGCCGTTTGTTTGTGGGTGATAGGCCGTAGAAATCTTATGGTTCACCCCATATTTTTTTAGAAGGCTTCCAATAACCATATTGCAAAAGTGAGTACCTCTATCACTAATTATGGCCCGTGGGAAACCAAAGCGGGAAAATATGTTCTCTTGGATGAAGGTTGCTACCAATCTTGCATCATGGGTGCGGGTGGGAATTGCTTCCACCCATTTGGACACATAATCCACCGCCAAAAGGATGTATAAGTACCCACAAGAGTTAGGAAAGGGGCCCATAAAATAGATTCCCCAAACATCAAAGACCTCACAATAGAGAAGGGTTGTTGTGGCATCTCGTTTCTTCTTGTCAAGTTCCCCATCCTTTGGCATCGGTCACAAGTCTTCACAAATTTATGAGCATCCTTGAAAAGGCTTGGCCAAAAGAAACTGCTTTCAAGCACTATCCTTGCGGTTCTTTGTGGCCCAAAGTGTCCTCCACATGCATAGTCATGACATTGATGTAGGATGGATAGAATCTCACTCTCGGGCACGCATCTTATTATAATTTGATCTTGGCAAAATTTCCACAAGTATGGGTCATCCCATATGTAGTAATTTGCATCGGACCTTACCTTACTCTTTTGATGGAAAGAGAAATGGCTTGGAAACCGCTTTGTTACCAAATAGTTGACCATGGTAGCATACCATGGCTCCTCCACTTGGATAGCATATAGGTACTCATGAGGGATACCTCCTTCAACCTCATCAAGAGGGCATGATGGTCTTCCTTCAAGGTTTAGCCGGCTTAGATGATTCGCCACCGCATATTTCACCCCTTTCTTGTGCTTGATCTCTACATCAAATTCACTTAGGAGAATAATCCACCTCAACAAATTTGGTTTTGCATCCTTCTTTGCCACAAGATATCTAATGGCGGCATGATCGGTGTAGATGATCGCCTTATTGCCCAAGAGATAGGATCGAAATTTCTCTAGGGCATATATCACACCAAGGAACTCCTTCTCCATTGTAGAGTAGTTCTTTTGGGCGTCATTCAAGAGTCTAGATGCATATTGAATCACATGGGGTCCCTTGTCACTCTTTTGACCCAAAACCACTCCCAATGCGTAATCACTTGCATCGGTCATGATTTCAAATGGAAGGTCCCATTGAGGTGTTGAATAATTGGTGCGGTGACCAATCTCTCCTTCAAATCATCAAAAGCTTTCCTACAAGAGGCATCAAAGACAAACTTCGCTTCTTTGTGCAAAAGCTTACATAAGGGGTTAACAATCTTTGAAAAGTCTTTAATAAATCTCTGGTAGAAACCGGCATGTCCTAGAAATGACCTAATGTCTCGGGTGTTGGATGGATAAGGTAAGGTTTTGATAATGTCAACCTTAGCCTTATCCACCTCAACCCCTCTTTCCGACACTACATGTCCTAGAACGATCCCACTAGTCACCATGAAATGACATTTTTTGGAGTTTAAGATGAGATGAGACTCTTGGCATCGCTCTAAGACAAGGGCAAGGTGTTTTAGACATGCATTGTAAGAGTCCCCATGGACGGTGAAATCGTCCATGAATACTTCTATGATCTTTTCTACAAAGTCGGAGAATATACTCAACATGCACCGTTGAAAGGTTCCCGGTGCATTACATAGACCAAATGGCATTCGTGTTGAAGTAAGTGTCCTCAACAATAGTGCGATCACATAATTAAATCTCAATAATAAGAATACAAAAGGGATAATGAATATTACAGTCAACTGGTCAACATAAATCGGTAACGATTGGCTCAATTGAGTTTGACGTTACTGTCGTATGACCCTGGTGATCAGTTGATCCCTTGAGGTCACACCTAAAGGACAATCCCCTAATCATGTACATTAATTAATTGTATAGCGATACAGATTAATTAAAACCTTAAATTTAACCAAGTTTAAATTGTTAGTGAGAATTATATCTTATTGTAATATGATTAAATAAGATTCATTTTATTAATTTAATTGTTATATTACTAAGAATGCATTATGTTTATGAAACATTTGAGATAAACAAAATTGGTTGATTATAATTACAAATTGTTGTAGATTATATTAACCAAATATGAGATGACCCATTTTATTTACATGTAATTATAAAATGTGACTTAAATTGTTAAGTCTAATTATTTGTTATGAAATTGCATTTAAATTGGTTAAAGTGCACTTTTATTAGCAAAATTACATGTTACATGTCACATGTCACATATGTGCCAAATGACAAAATGCAAAAATAAAATGGACACCCATGTTATATGGGTGCACCGGTTTTAGTAGGTTAGGGTAGGGGTTTAGGTATTATTAGTTGTTCTAATTAAGAATTAGACACAATAATTATACATAGACCTAGACTTTAAGCTATTGCATTGTTAAGAACAAAAGCAAAAGCAAACCCTTCCCTATGCTCTTGGTGGCCGGTCCTCTTGCATGCATAAGAGGACTTGTTCCTCTTATTTTTATATATAGATGTTAGACATAAAAACATGTATGCTTATCTCTCATAATAATATATCTCTCACTAAGAAAACTTAAGAAGTTATATTATATACTTGAGTTGTAATTCTCACACCATATTACTAGTGTAGTAATTAGAGTTATGTGATATATTATTAAGGGCTACTACAATATATACTAGTGTAGTATTTTGTAGTGTAAAAGGGGTTAGTCTTAGTGCAACTAGTTGGAGTGTTCTTATTCTATGTAACACCTGCAAATGTACCCTATTTTTATAGTGAAAATATTTTACGGATACTTTTTAGCGGAATTTAGTTTTAGTTTAGAATTAAATTTCCCGAGTCGAATTTAGAATTTCCGAGTTCGTATTTGGATTTTTCGCGAGATTACATGTAAATCCCGTCTTAAGTCGTCTTTGACTTTTGTTGACTTTTTCCCGTATACATCTCATACTCCCTCATAACCCTAACCTAACTCACACAACTCAACATTTCTTCTTCCTTAAGAAACCCTATCAAAACCTTGCCTCTATTTTGATCCAAGCTTAGATTCGTCATATCTCGCTCAATTCTCGCTCAAATTCACGTAAGTTCGTCTTATTCTTCCCCTCTTATCTTCATCTATCTTAATTGGTAATAAAATTACCGTCTTTCTCGCTTTTTAATTTATCCGTCTTTCTCAAAGGTGAATTATATTCATCTTTTATCATCTAATTGTAGGCGGGGACCTCCAAGACCCCGTTAAGGAATTCTATCTAGTTGAGGAAGGCTTAGAAATCGATTAAAGACGCGTAAAGGTAACGGTGAAGGGTTACTCGATATCATTTACGTGTTTAAATGTGTTTTCTATGTTAGTAATCGTATTTGGAATAGGATTAGTATTCATAGAAATTTTGCTGATGATGATACTTGTTGTTTGTTGAGAATTGATATGAGAATTGATGATTTATGATAATAGTTGATGATGGTTGAGTTTAGAACAAAATGGAGATGTCTTGACCCAAGTCACGGTCGTGAAACTCATGTCACGAGCGTGAAATAGTGGCTGACCAAATACCCTTGCGTAACAGACAGTTTCACGAGCGTGAAATACAAGTCACGGTCGTGACTTGTGCAGTTTCACTGCACTGACCCCTTTTCGTAAAATGATCATATCTCCTTCGTTACTTGCTTGTTTTGGGCTTGTGACCTACCGTTGGAACCGTAAGAGGATAAGCTATCACCTCCATTTGGAATTTCTGCATTTGAATGTCTAGAACTCTAGTGGACCCTTGTTTTAGTTAGTTTCCAAACTTGTTGTTTTGAGATAAGATCTATGTTTCCTATTTATTATGCTTCTTAAACTTGGTCTAATGCTTATGTATCATGTATTGATTCATGTTTATCATATTTACATTTATATAATGCCCTATTCTCATGCTTGGTGACGGTTTTTGGTATGTCCCACTTTGAGTCGGTTTTACAAATGTTACGGTTTGAGCACTATTTTGTCTTGTGCTTTGTACTCTCATTCCCTTGGCTACCTCCACGTTCGTAAGGCTGGAATGTCGGAACGGGGATGTATCCTACTGCTTAATTGCATGTGTTAGTGGGCATACGACAACGTTGTTGGGAGGCGAACACTTTGCGTTGATCGACCCGGCCGTCAAATGTTGTGTACTTGCGAGGTGGTGTTATTTGCATGTAGTGTACCTCTTATTATGTGGCTCGAGCTCTTTTCCGCCTCTCTTGTGAAATATCTACCGAATTTGGGGAACTCGGCGTAGTTGATTGACCGAGTCTTGGATGCGAAATGTCATCGCATGTCGAATCGGAAAATGGTTATTCCGAGAGTCTGGCCAGATTTAGATTAGGAACCGTATTATTATCGTCGTCCTGCCAGGAGGAAATTAGTCTACATATACGAAATGGATTGAATCGTGTATGCGTTCAGGGAATGTTTTTCTCCCGTGGATGCCTGTTAATCATACTTGCCATGTACACGGTGCTAGTGCGTTTCATTTACCGTGAGAGAGGTCATCATTGTAATGTTATGTGTGGATGGGTGATTACATGATTGATTATTCATGGTCATACCATGACTTGGCATGGTTTGTTTGTCGAGTCTCAATCTTATCAAACTTATACCGCTAACGGTGAGATGCAAGCCCTAGTGAGCGTATTCGGTTGCCTAAGAGTGTCTTCCCCGAGTCTTTGTATAACATGATGGATTCGGATTTGTATTACATATGCTCTTACTCTTATATATTGAATTGCCTATCTATCCTTATCGTATTTTCACATGTATATCTATATATGCATGCTTCTACTTTTGTATCTCCTTTTATGTACGTTTGATGTGATATGGCTGGGAGAACCCGGAGTTACTCCCCACTGACTGTGGCGTTCATGTTTTTCATGGATGAACAGGTTGCTTGATTGGATGGCTTTTTGCTTGTGGTATTTTGGGTTCGGGTGTGAGCTAGCGGGCGTTGTCCTTGGATGAAACACCTCTAGACGTTGATTAGCTAGTTGCTAATAACTTTGTTATTGGTTAACATTTTGAGAGACTACGTCTCTTGTAGTATTTCATATTTGGTTTGTAATTACTGACATTCCTCGTATTTCTATCTTGCATGTATAAAGGTTTTTAAAATACCGTATTTTCCGCTTTATAAATCACATGCTTGTTATATTTTATTTCCGCATTCGCGAGGGTTGTCACATTCTAAGAATTTGGAAATCATCCTTATATTTTGAGATCAAGAACAATATTAGAAAGGTGTCCTAATCTTGTGCCCATATTTGTTCCAATATCAATGTAGGAAAAATGTTTCTTCTTCTTTTGTATTTTTATGTTATGCATGCATAAGATCCAAATAGTTTAAAGGTAAACTATTAGTGAAATGATATTATAAATGTCTAATATTGAGTTTAAGAAACTTACAAGCGATATCAAGAGCCAAGGTTGTTGCATGCATAATCAATTTTTAGTTTTTTCGAGTTATTGTAACTTAAAGAAAACTAGTAATTTGTGTTTTATAAGATAAAATCACAAAGTTATTTGCATGTCAATATATTCTGGTCCTAATATGAATTTAGGTCATTTTGATGATTTATGGAAATTTATAGTGCTCAAATATGATTTTTAGTATTTTTATTCCAATTTAATGAGCAAAATGATGTTAAAAAAGCTAAAAATAGTTAGACTTATCTTCTCACCTTGAAATATTTACACAATATCACACATGCATTTTACTTACTGTATGTAAAATTTCGTGTGAAGTGGACTTATTTCGTGTGACTTATTATTTTTATATGATAAAATGAAATAAATAAAGGTCAAATGGTTAAAAATACTTCTGCTTTGACTTTGATTATGCAATTTTAGTATGTTGTCACATGCATAGTTTCCTGTGAGACTGGAAATTTGAGACTAATATGATTTGTCTAGCATGATTTATGAACTTTTAATGTAAAAATGGCATAAATAGTGACTTATTTAGCAAATATAGCTAAATTAAATTTCATAACAAGAGAAAATTGTTCCTGGTTACATAAATGTCCCAAATTTTAGATCTAAAGTTGAAAATTTAATATGATTAATGTTTTCATGCTTTATGTATTTTATTTGATAAAACCGATAAAGCGCAACCATTTTTCTCAAAAACCGATTCGAAATTTTTAACCATAATTTTTGACATTATGAGTGTCATGGAAATGTTCCAGAATGTACAAAAATCTAAAATTAAAATTTTGAAATTATTGTAATTAAATTTGGATTTATTTGATTAAAATATGATTTTAAAGTCTAAAATGAGCAATTATATAACAACAAGTTGAATTATTGTCAAAAATTGAGTGATGACTAATTTTTGAGGCCTAAATGAGTTTCGATAATTAACTTGGACTTAAATATGATTCAAGTGTTGTTTGATGATTTAAAAGTGTTATTATCACGCAGTTCCATAAAACCGGGTTATATTCGATATAAACCGTATTATAAGGCGATTTGGCATTTTACAATGAGCATGTTTTATACATATTATAATGCTGCATTTTATTTATGAATGTCATATATTCAATTTATGAATGTCATATTTTGGTTTATGTAATTTGGAATTATGTAATTTTATCTTAGTATGGCTTTAGTTTTAATCGATATTACCCGAAATGTAAGGGAATATTGATTCAGTTGTAATTTAATGTGATCTCGTATCACTTTTATTGTACTATTTTATTTTACAAATGTATAATAGGAAATTATTGTAATTTTATTATATATTTTGTAACTAATTGTAAAACCGGAGTTTTCCAAAGACGGTGCCATTCGGAAAGGAGTCCCGAGAGAGACGGTGACCTTGGGAGGCGTGCTTATGAAGTTCAAGGGACCAAAGGAGTTGGTTTCCGAATTTGTAATAGAATATATGATTTTCTATTCTAGGAAAGGCCATACTAGGAGTTTTTCTTTTATGCTTGCATTTTAATTAATATGTTTGCATGCATTGCCAAATCGCCATAACATTACATGCATAATTCATCGAGTATTCGACCGTGTCAAATTAAAATAATCGTTAATTCATCGATTTAGTTCACTTCAACATGATAGATTATGATTTGACATGACCTCTCATAATAAATAACTGAGATCAAGCCCTACCAAATGTAGAATCCATGAATCCCAATTTCGCAAGGAAGTAGGCTCGACTCACCGGGGTGCTAAACTTGTTAGGTTGGGTAAGCGGGGTAATAAATGTTATTACTTCGAAATTTGGATTGAGCTCAACGGAAGTATTCGCGACCGTAGCCGCATGTGTTCCGGGCTTAAGATAAATATTAAAGTAATATTATCGACCGAGAGTTCTAACGTAGAATCGATTAAAGAGTTAATCCACCGAATTATGTTAATAAGGGATGAATTGGCTTACCGTGCCCAAGTTGATATGAATTTGGATCTCGGAATCATTTATAATAGTTGGGTAGAGGTCACTATTTAAATGTTAAAACTTGTTTAAAATGTTTACAAGTATTTAATTCGATAAATGTTAACATTTCCTTTATGTCTAAAAATTTGTAGTAAGTATTGTTTATTCGCAATGGCAAATGCTAATTCATCCACCACCACCTATGCTCCAATTCTCACGAATGTCTCATGGCTTCGATCCTTCATGGATCGATGCAAGTTAGAAAAGAATGGCGCTAATTTTACCAATTGGGATATGCAACTCCGCTTGGCGGCGGCGGGTGACGACAGGTTTCGTTACCTTGCCAAGGCCTCTCCCACTGCACCTAATGAAAGGTCAACCGCCACCAAGGCGAGCCTATGAGGCTTGCCACAAAGAGTCCGCCGCGATCAAATACGTTTTGATCTTCTCGTTGGAGGCCGATCTCCAAAGGAGTGCCATAAGATGAGCACGGCCTGTGAGATCTATGCCTAGCTTGTGACCATGTTTTTCACAAGCTCCTAGGATCATAAAATATGAGACGGCTTCCGCATTTTTCGACATGAACCTATAAGAGGGCCAAAAGTTAGCCCTCATGTACTCAAATTGATTGTGCATGTTGAGACTCTTAAATTGCAAGGGGTGACCATCCCCGAACAACTCGTTATCGACCGAGTTTTACATTCCTTGGATAAAACCAAAGCATATGTGCACTTTAGGGTAAACTACAATATGCAATACTTGAAAACCTCTCTTCATGAATTGCACAAGATGCTTGTGCAAGCTGAGAGAGACATACAGGCTAAATGTTAGCACCTCCAAGGATGTACTCCATATTAATAATAAGAGTAAGGGGAAGTTCAAGAAAGGTGGTAGTAAAGGGAAGCAGCCCTCCACCTTCAAAGGAAAGGGAAAAAGCTATTAAGAAAAGCTCACCCAAACCTGAGAAAGGTGCCTCAACCAAGGACAAGTGCCATTATTGTAATGGCATAGGGCATTGGAAGAGGAATTGCACTAAATATCTAGGAGATATCAAAACTGGAAAGCTGTTGCAGTTGGTAATTTATGTCTATCGTTTATGTTATGATTTCAACTTTGGTATATAGATACGAGTTGTGATTCTTATCCTATTTAATTGTAATTAGGGCATCCTAGCAAGGATAAAGGCAAGGACAAGCAAGCCTAAGAAGGCTTTTCAAGGGAAGCTAATGTAGCTACCCATGATTGAAGACCTATGGAAGCTTGGTCTCATTTTGAATCGTCTCAATTTTGGGATGTATTTTGACACATTGTTTTTAGAACTTTTATAATTTCCTTGTTTGACATAGAAATTTGTTCAATTCCTTTTATTGACATTGGTTGTAATTGGATTTAGTGACTTGGTTTTCAACCCAAGTCACTCGGTTTGTTGAAACTTTTAGTTCTAAAAACTTGTCATCATACTCTGCTTGCACTAATAACATAAATTATATCGACTCAAATTGATCATATAAGTATTATGATGATTGGATCATTATAAAAAAAGGCTAAGAATTCGATTCTCACTTTGAAAGATCAATTTCTAAGTCGAAATTGAGTTATTGAACTCAAAGTAGGGAGCCTACAAAACCAATTGGCCACACCACTTATAAACATTGTAATTGACATGAATATGAGTACACCTCTTTAGCTTATAGAACTAGTCTATCTCGAAGCTAAGATTCGATGTCTTTACAATAAAGTTTTATTGTTGGAGTAAATGTCCTCAACAATAGTGCGATCATATAATTAAATCTCGATAATAAGAATACAAAGGGATGATGAATATTATAGTCAACTGGTCAACATAAATCGGTAACGATTGGCTCAATTGAGTTTGACGTTACTGTCGTATGACGGTGGTGATCAGTTGATCCCTTGAGGTCACACCTAAAGGACAATCCCCTAATCAAGTAAATTAATTAACTGTATATCGATACTGATTAATTAATCCCTTAATTTGAACAGGTTTAAAATGAGAATTATATCTTATTGTAATATGATTAAATAAGATTCATTTTGGTAATTTAATTGTTATATTACTAAGAATGCATTATGTTTATGAAACATATGAGATAAGTCAAATTGGTCGATTATAATTATAAATTGTTGTAGATTATACTAACCAAATATAAGATGACCCACTTTATTTACATGTAATTATAAAATGTGACTTAAAATGTTAAGTCTAATTTATTTGTTATGAAATTGCATTTAAATTAGTTAAATGTACAATTTTTAAGCTTAATTACATGTTACATGTCACATGTCACATATGTGACAAATGACAAATTACAAAATAAAATGGACACCCTTTTTAAGTAAAGAAAACCGGTTGGGAGGGTATAGGGTAGAGGTTATAGTATTATTAGTTGTTCTAATTGAGAATTAGACACAATAATTAAACCTTGACCTAGACTATAAGCTATTGCATTGTTAAGAACAAAAGCAAAAACCCTTCCCCATGCTCATTGTGGCCGGTTGGCTCATGCCCAAATAAGAGGAGTTTTTCCTTCATATACACTCTACATTATCTTATAATATGAGGCTAACTTATCTGTCAAAAACCTCTTCCTTCTCTCTAAGAAAAAACTTGAAGAAGTTTTCCTAAATCTAGAGTTCATAATTTTCTAATAATATTACTAAGATAGTAAAAAGATTTATTAGAAGATATATATTTAAGGGCTACTATTATATTACTAGTGTAGTAATATTTGTGATTTTTGGGTGTTCTCTTGCTGCACCTAATAGGAGTGTTCTTACACTAAGAACTTGGAAGTTCATCCCAAATATTCTAAGCTCAAGAACAAGATTAGGAAGGTGTCCTAATCTTGTGCCCATATTTGTACAAATATCAATGTAAGGAAAATGTTTCTTCTTATTTTGTATTGTTTTGTTATGCATGCATAAGATCCATTTAGTTTAATGAGTAAACTAATTGTAATATGATATTATAAATGTCTAATATTTAGTTTAATAAACATACAAGCGGTATCAAGAGCCAAGGTTGTTGCATGCATAATCTATTTTTAATTTTTTCGAGTTATTGTAACTTAATGAAAACTAGTACTTTCTATTTTATAAGATAAAATAACAAAGTTATTTGCATGTCAATATATTATGATCCTAATATTATTTTAGGTCATTTTGATGATTTATAAAAATTTATAGTGCTCAAATATGATTTTTAGTATTTTTATTACATTTTAATGAGTAAAATGATGTTTAAAATTCTACAAATAGTTAGACTTATCTTTTGACCTTGAAAGTTTTACACAATATCACACATGCAGTTTACTTACTGTATGTAAAATTTCGTGTGAAGTGGACTTATTTCGTATGATTTATGAATTTTATATGATAAAATGAAATAAATAAAGGTCAAATAGTTTAAAATACTTCCGCTTTGAATCTGATTATGAAATTTTAGTATTTTATCACATGAATATTTTCCTGTTTGAATGGAAAATGTGAGCCGAATGTGATTTGTCTAGCATTATTTATGAATTTGTAATGTAAAAATGGCATAAATAATGACTAATTTAAAGAATATAGCTAAAATAAATTTCATGTCAAGAGAAAATTTTTTCCTGGTTGCATAAATGTCCAAAATTTCAGATATAAAGTTGAAAATTTAATATCATTAATTTTTGCATGCTTTATGTATTTTATTTGATAAAACCGATAAAGCGCAACCATTTTTCTCAAAAACCGATTCGAAATTTTTAACCATATTTTTTTAAATTATGAGTGTCATGGAAATGTTCCAGAATGTTCAAGAATTTAAAATTCAAAATTTAAAATTATTGTAATTAAATTTGGATTTATTTGATTAAAATATGATTTTAAAGTCTAATTATAAGCAATTAAATAACAACAAGTTGAACTATTGTCAAAAATTGAGTGATGACTTTTTTTTGAGGCCTAAATGAGTTGGGATAATCAACTTGGACTTAAATATGATTTACGTATTATTTGGTGATTTTAAAGTGTTATTATCACGCATTTCCATAAAAACCGGGTTATATTCGATATAAACCGTTAAATAGAGCGATTTGGCATTTAACATGAGCTTGTTTTATACATATTATAATGCTGCATTTTATTTATGAATATCATATTTTGGTTTATGTAATTTGGAATTATGTAATTTTTCCTTGTATGGCCTTGATTTTAATCGATATTGCCCGAAATGTAAGAGAATATTGATTCGGTTGTAATTAAATGTGATCTCGTATCACTTTTATTGTATTATTTTATTTTACAAATGTATAATAGGAAATTGTTTTAATTTTATTATATATTTTGTAATTATTTGTAATACCGGAGTTTCCGAAAGACGGTGCCATTCGGAACAGAGTTCTGAGAGAGACGGTGACCTTGGGAGGCGTGCTTATGAAGTTCAAGGGACCAAAGGAGTTGGTTTCCGATTTTGTAATAGATTATATGATTTTCTATTCTAGGAAAGGCCATAATAGGAGTTTTATTTTTATGCTTGCATTTTTATTTAATATGTTTGCATGCATTGCCAAATCGCCATAACATGACATCCATATTTCATCGAGTATTCGATCGTGTCAAATTAAAATAATCGTTAATTCATGGATTTAGTTCACTTCAACATGATAGATTATGATTTGACATGACCTCTCATAATAAATAATTGAGATCAAGCCTTACCAAATGTAGAACCCATGAATCCCAATTTCGCAAGGAAGTAGGCTCGGCTCACCGGGGTGCTAAACTTGTTACGTTGGGTAAGTGGGGTAATAAATGTTGTTATTTCGAGATTTGGATTGAGCTCAACGGAAGTATTCGCGACCGTAGCCGCATGTGTTCCGGGCTTAAGTTAAATATTAAAGTAATAATCGACCGAGAGTTCTAATGTAGAATCGATTAAAGAGTTAATCCACCGAATTATGTTAATAAGGGATGAATCGGCTTACCGTGCCCAAGTTGATATGAATTTGGATCTTGGAATCATTTTAATAGTTGGGTAGAGGTCACTATTTAAATGTTAAAACTTGTTTAAAATGTTTACAAGTATTTAATTCGATAAATGTTAACATTTCCTTTATGTCTAAAAATTTGCAGTTAATATTGTTTATTCGCAATGGCAAATGCTAATTCATCCACCACCACCTATGCTCCAATTCTTACGTATGTCTCATGGCTTCGATCCTTTATGGATTGAAGCTAGAAAAGAAAAAGCGCTAATTTTGCCAATTGGGATATGCAACTCCGCTTGGCCGCGGCGGGTGACGACAGGTTTCGTTACCTTGCCAAGGCCTTTCCCACCGCACCTAATGAAAGGTCAACCGCCACGCAAGGCGAGCCTATGAGGCTAGCCACAAAGAGTCCGCCACGATCAAAAACGTTTTGATCTTCTCGTTGGAGGCCGATCTTCAAGGGAGTGCCATAAGATGAGCACGGCCTATGAGATCTATGCCAAGCTTGTGACCATGTTTTTCCACAAGCTCCTAGGATCTTACAGTATAAGACGGTTCCACATTATTCAACATGAACCTAAAAGAGGACCAAAAGTTAGCCCTCATGTACTCAAATTGATTGAGCATGTTGAGACTCTTAAATTGCATGGGGTGACCATTCCCGAACAACTCGTTATCGACCGAGTCTTACATTCCTTGGGGAAAATCAAAGCATATGTGCGGTTTAGGGTAAACTACAATATGCATAACATGAAAACCTCTCTTCATAAATTGCACAAGATGCTTGTGCAAGCCGAGAGAGACATGGGCTAAATGTTAGCACATCCAAGAATGTGTTCCATATTAATAAAAGGAGCAAGGGGAAGTTCAAGAAAGGTGATAGATAGTAAGGGGAAAAAGCCCTGAACCTTCAAAGGAAAGGGAATAGCTATTAAGAATAACTCACCCAAACCTAATAAAGGTGCCTCAACCGAGGACAAGTGCCATTATTGTAAGGACATAGGGCATTGGAAGGGAAATTGCACTAAATATCTAGGAGATATCAAAACTGGAAAGATGTTTTAGTTGGTAATTTATCCCTATCGTTTAAGTTATGATCTCAACTTTGGTATATAGATAAAAGTTGTGACTCTTACCCTATTTAATTGTAATTAGGGCATCCTAGCAAGGATAAAGGCAAAGACAAGCAAGCCTAAGAAAGCTCTTCAAGGGAAGCTAAGGTAGCTACCCTTGATTGAAGATCTATGGAAGCGTGGTCTCATTTTGAATAGTCTAAATTTTAGGATGTATTTTGAGACATTTTTGTTAGAACTTTTATAATTTCCTTATTTGACATGGAAATTTGTTCAAATCCTTTTATTGACATTGGTTGCTGGATTTAGTGACTTGTTTTTCAACCCAAGTCACTCGGTTTGTTGAAACTGTTAGTTCTAAAAACATATCTTCATACTCTACTTGCACTAATAACATAAATTGTATTGAATCAAATTGATCATATTAGTATTATGATGATTTGATCATTATAATAGAAGACTAAGAATTCGATTTTCACTTTGAAAGATCAATTGCTAAGTCAAAATTGAGTTATTGAACTCGAAGTAGGGAGTCTACCAAACCAATTGGCCACACCACTTATAAAGATTGTAATTGACATGAATATGAGTACACCTCTTTAGCTTATAGAACTAGTCTATCTCGAAGCTAAGATTCGATGTCTTTACAATAAAATCTTTAGTAGATCATTTAAAGGTCATGTTGTGATACTTCTATCTCCCTCACTAGTAAGAGTACAAAATTGTTTGTGGCTCATAAGGCTATCTTTAAAGAAAATAGTTGTATTTTTCTAAAGATAAAGTGAGAGAAACTAAGCCACAACGAAAAACTAGTTAGGCACTAGTGAGGAAACCAAAAGAATATGTTCTTAGGTTAGACTAAAGACTAGTGAGGAAACCAAAAGAAAGCGTTCTTAGATGAATCCTTAGACTAGTGACGAGACCAAAAGAAATTGTTTTTGATATAATAAGATTATGATCTATGAACTGGAAGTACCTAGAAATTTTGAATTTCGATTTTCTAAAAGAGACTTATGAAACTATATGGAATCTATGCAAAGAAAATGTTTTATGTGGAGTTGTCCAATTGTAGTTGCATGGATAGACATGTAGATGTCTACAAATGCCAAGTTAATACGTAACTATGCATGGATCCAAATCATCAATGAAATACCTCATAATAGATGTGTACAAGATACACATCAAAACCACATGTCCAAATAGGGATTTGGAATAAGATGTGTACATGACACAAGCCTATTGTATGTATCTACCTAGAGGTTATGATGATCTTTTCTATTTTAAGATATAAGAAGGGTTTCACTCGAATTGTCGAAAAGTCATGTATAGACATGAAATTCAGTGGGAGTTAAAGTCATGTATAGACATGAAATTCAGTGGGAGTTAAAGTTATCATGTAAAGACATCAAGTTCAGTGGGAGAAATTGTTTTCCACGTGAATGACGTATCACTCATTGTAAGTGACATATTCACATTACCTTTTTGAAAGAAAACGTTGGATTTTAATGATTGGATGAAAGAGGGCAACATGTATACTGAAATCAAAATCTATTTTGAAATAGAAGATTTTAGCTTGGCATTTGAAAAAGTGTCTTATATCGATAAGACCCTTTATCAATTTCAACAAGTAAAGTAGATTATTTATATTGATAAAAGTGGGATCACTATGAAAGGGTCATAGTCATCCACTGAACCTAAAAGTTGTTGATCACATGAGACAAATCATGTATGCCATTACATACACATACCTAAATGAATTGTATGCTGGGAGCATGACAAGCCTATAACAAATTAATCCACATGAGTGTCATTGGATAGCCTACTAGAAAATCCATAGGGTTCTCAAGGAGAACTAGGGATTCATTCTTTTGTTTGGTAGAGAAAATTGGATATGTGGTAAAGGTTACACAAACCCAAATTTTCAAACTTATAAGGATTTATCGAAATCCTAGGCGTATTTTTTTTATACAAGAAGCGAATAACTAAAAGGGTGATTGAAGAGTCAATCATTATAAATTCTACAAATAGAGACCTAGTACATTATGATGAGGATAACGTGGCATACAAGGGTCTAATGGTAGATCCTTACACCTAAATACCTATCAGTTATCATGATAACGAGTGGGAGCATATTTCAAGAGAAAGATCCCAAGACTAGATAGAGATCTAGACATCTACGTAGATGAATTCATGTTATTAAGAATAACGTTGGATGAAAGGAAAAAGCAATTCACAAGGTTGGAATATATGAATATATGGTATATTCACTACCGAAGCCTTTATTGCATTTAAATAAGATCGTCATGAATTGTCATGGACGAAATAATCTTTAGATTATATGATATGAAGCAATAACATTGTGTTGATTGTTCATATATGATAATCACATTTATCGTTTGAGTTTCTAAAACTCATTTTGTGCCTTGTTATATCCAAATGGGTTGTATAGACAATTTTGAACCCCATTAAAGTGGACTGTATTAACATTGCATTGGCCCATAGTGACTTATATGCGGTGACATCTCGAAGTGACTAGATTGTGGTGCGATTGATGGCAAGTTTAAGTGTCATAGGGTCATAGGGATGACCAATCGATCACATAGGCAGACTGTATGAGACACTTTGTCGGGAAGTGAACGCTTATTGAGTTCTGGCAACTCATATAGCCTGGTCGTGGCAAGAGCTACTAGTATTCTGTTGAGTCAATTCTTTGACTAAAAAGTGTTCGCCTAAGGTGGCACAGTTTCAGAGTGACTTTGATTTATGCTCTACGACCTTCGTAACTGGAGTCAAATGGGTATCTTTTGGGTCATGATGAGCTCTGGCTATGCAAAGGGAATAGTGCAATAGGAATTGTCCACCCCTTGTCAGGGTTGTTTTAAATCTCAAGGCCACTCGAGGAGGAGTAAGCTGAAATGTGTGGCCACGCTCGGAAGGTTTCTATGGTAGATAATTCCGGTCAGACAGTTACTCTCCAGATCGAGGAAACCACTCTTGATATGATCAAAAGCAAGTACGACCTGCAAGACACCTTGCATTGAGTGGGAGATCGTAGTAGGACAAGAGAATTGGTGACGCACACTTGTCTCGGACAAGTGGGAGATTGTTGTAATAAATGTCCTCAACAATACTGCGATCATATAATTAAATCTCGATAATAAGAATATAAAGGGATGATGAATATTATAGTCAACTGGTCAACATAAATCGGTAACGATTGGCTAAATTGAATTTGACGTTACTGTCGTATGACGGCGGTGATCAGTTGATCCCTTGAAGTCACACCTAAAGGACAATCCCCTAATCATGTAAATTAATTAATTGTATATCGATACTGATTAATTAATCCCTTAATTTGAGCAGGTTTAAAATTTGAATTATATCTTATTGTAATATGATTAAATAAGATTCATTTTGGTAATTTAATTGTTATATTACTAAAAATGCATTATGTTTATGAAACATATGAGATAAGTAAAATTGGTCGATTATAATTACAAATTGTTGTAGATTATACTAACCAAATATAAGATGACCCATTTTATTTACATGTAATTATAAATTTTGACTTAAAATGTTAAGTCTAATTTATTTGTTATGAAATTGCATTTAAATTAGTTAAATGTACAATTTATAAGCTTAATTACATGTTACATGTCACATGTCACATATGTGACAAATGACAAATTACAAAATAAAATGGACACCCTTTTTAAGTAAATAAAACCGGTTGGGAGGGTATAGGGTAGAGGTTTAGGCATTATTAGTTGTTCTAATTGAGAATTAGACACAATAATTAAACCTTGACCTAGACTATAAGCTATTGCATTGTTAAGAACAAAAGCAAAAGCAAAAACCCTTCCCCATGCTCATTGTGGCCGGTTGGCTCATGCCCTAATAAGAGGTATTTTTCCCTCTTATACACTCTACATTATCTTATAATATGTGGCTAACTTATCTCTCAAAAACCTCTTCCTTCTCTCTAAGAAAAAACTTGAAGAAGTTTTCCTAAATCTAGAGTTCATAATTTTCTAATAATATTACGAAGGTAGTAATAAGAGTTATTAGAAGATATATATTTAAGGGCTACTATTATATTACTAGTGTAGTAATATTTGTGATTTTTTGGTATTGTCTTGGTGCATCTAATAGGAGTGTTCTTACACTAAGAACATGGAAGTTCATCCCAAATATTCTAAGCTCAAGAACAAGATTAGGAAGGTGTCCTAATCTTGTGCCCATATTTGTACAAATATCAATGTAAGGAAAATGTTTCTTCTTATTTTGTATTGTTTTGTTATGCATGCATAAGATCCATTTAGTTTAATGAGTAAACTAATTGTAATATGATATTAGAAATGTCTAATATTGAGTTTAAGAAAATAGTTGTATTTTTCTAAAGATAGAGTGGGAGAAAATAAGCGACAACGAAAAACTAGTTAGCAACTAGTGAGTAAACCAAAAGAAAAAGCTCTTAGGTTAGACTCAAGACTAGTGAGAACACCAAAAGAAAGCGTTCTTAGGTGAATCCTTAGACTAGTGACGAGACCAAAAGAAAATGTTCTTGATATAATAAGATTATGATCTATGAAGTGGAAGTACCTAGAAATTTTATATTTCGTTTTTCTAAAAGAGACTTATGAAACTATATGGAATCTATGCAAAGAAAATGTTTTATTTGGAGTTGTCCAATATTAGTTGCATGGATATACATGTAGATGTCTTCAAAAGCTAAGTTAATGCGTAAGTATGCTTAGATCCAAATCATCAGTAAAATACCTCATATTAAGTGTGTACAAGATACACAACAAAACCACATGTCCAAATAGGGATTTGAAATAGGATGTGTACATGACACAAACCTAAGGTGTAGAGGTTATGATGATCTTTTCTATTATGAGAAATAAGAGGTTTTTCACTCGAATTAAGTCCACTTTTCATGTGTAGACATGAAGTTCAGTGGGAGTTAAAGTTATGTATAGACATGAAGTTAAGTGGGAGTTTAAGTTATCATGTAAAGACATGAAGTTCAGTGGGAGAAATTGTTTTCCACGTGAATTACGTTTCACTCATTAAGGTTGACATATTCATATTACTTTTTTGAAAGTAGTGGTTGGATTTTAATGTTGGATGAAAGAGGGCAACATGTATACTAAAATCAAAATATATTGTGTAATAGAAGATTTTAGCTTGGCATTTAAAAAGTGTCTTATATTGATAAGATCTTTTATCTATTTCAACAAGTTAAATAGGTTATTCATATTGATGAAAGTGGGATCACTATGAAAGGGTGATATTCATCCACTGAACCTAAGAGTTGTTGATCACATGAGACCAATCATGTATGCCATTTCATACACGTACCTAAATAAATTGTATGCTAGGAGCATGTCAAGACCATAACAAATTAATCCACATGAGTGTCATTGGATAGCATACAAGAACATCCATAGAGCTCTCAAGAAGAACTAAGGATTCATTCTTGTGTTTTGTAGAGGAAATTTGGAAATGTGGTAAAGGTTACACAAACCCAAATTTCCAAACTTATAAGGATTTATCCGAATCCTAGGCGTACTTTTGTTATACAAGAAGCGAATAATTAAAAGGATGATTGAAGAGTCAATCATTATAAATCTACAAATAGAGACCTAGTACATTATGATAAGGATAAGGTGGCATACAAGGAGTTAATGGTAGCTCATTGCATAACGATAAGGTGGCATACAAGGTGGCATAACGAGTGGGAGCATCTTTCAAGTTAAAGAGTCCAACACTAGATAGAGATCTAGATATGTACGTAGATGAATTCTTGTTATTAGGAATAACATTGGATGGAAGGAAAAAGCAATTCACAAGGTTGGAATAAATGAATATATGGAATATTCACTACCCAAGCCTTTATTGCATTTAATAAGATCGTCATGAATTGGCATGGACGAAATAAACTTTAGATTATATGATATGAAATAATAACATTGTGTTGATTATTCATATATGATAATCACATTTATCGTTTGAGTTTCATAAACTCAGTTTTGTACTTTGTTATATCCAAATGGATTGTAGAGACAATTTTTGGACTCCATTAAAGTGGACTGGATTAACATAGCATTGGCCCCTAGTTGCTTATATGAGGTAACGTCTCCAAGTGACTAGAGTGTGATGCGATTGATGGCAAATTCAAGTGCCATAGGGTCATAAGGGATGACCAATCGATCACATTGACAGACTGTAAGGGACAATCTGTCAGGCAGTGACCGCTTATAGAATTAGTGCAATTCTTGTAGCCTGGTCGTGGCAAGAGCTACTAGTATTCTTTCTGAGTCAATTCTTTGACTAAAGACTGTTCGCCTAAGGCGGCACAGTTTCAGAATGACTTTGATTTATGCTATACGACCTTCGTAACTGGGGTCAAATGAGCATCTTTTGGGTCATAATGAGATGTGGCTATTCGAAGGGAATAATGCGATAGGAATTGTCCACCCCTTGTCAGGGTTGTTTTAAATCTCAAGGCCACTCGAGGAGGAGTAAGCTAAAAATGCGTGGCCACGCACGGAAGGTATCTATGGTAGATAATTCCGGTCAGACACTTACTCTCCAGATCGAGGAAACCACTCTTGATACGATCAAATGCAAGTACGACCTACAAGAAAATTTGCATTGAGTAGGAGATATGTAGTAGGACAAGAGAATTGGTGACGCACACTTGTCTCGGACAAGTGGGAGATTGTTGGAGTAAGTGTCCTCAACAATAGTGTGATCACATAATTAAATCTCAATAATAAGAATACAAAAGGGATGATGAATATTATAGTCAACTGGTCAACATAAATCGTTAACAATTAGCTCAATTGAGTTTGACATTACTGTCGTATGACGGTGGTGATCAGTTGATCCCTTGAGGTCACACCTAAAGGACAATCCCCTAATCTTGTACATTAATTAATTGTATAGCGATACAGATTAATTAATCCCTTAAATTTAACCAAGTTTAAATTGTTAGTGAGAATTATATCTTATTGTAATATGATTAAATAATATTCATTTTAGTAATTTAATTGTTATATTACTAAGAATGCATTATGTTTATGAAATATTTGAGATAAACAAAATTGGTCGATTATAATTACAAATTGTTGTAGATTATATTAACCAATTATAAGATGACCCATTTTATTTACATGTAATTATAAAATGTGACTTGAAATGTTAAGTCTAATTATTTGTTATGAAATTGCATTTAAATTGGTTAAAATGCACTTTTATAAGCAAAATTACATGTTACATGTGACATGTTTCATATGTGACAAATGACAAAATGCAAAAATAAAATGGAAACCCATGTTATATGGGTGCACCGGTTTTAGTGGGTTAGGGTAGGGGTTTAGGTATTATTAGTTGTTCTAATTAAGAATTAGACACAATAATTATACCTAGACCTAGACCTTAAGCTATTGCATTGTGAAGAACAAAAGCAAAAGCAAACCCTTCCCTATGCTCTTGGTGGCCCGTCCTCTTTCATGCATAAGAGGACTTGTTCCTCTTATTTTTATATATAGATGTTAGACATAAAAACATGTATGCTTATCTCTCATAATAATATATCTCTCACTAAGAAAACTTAAGAAGTTATATTATATACTTGAGTTGTAATTCTCACATAATAGTACTAGTGTAGTAATAAGAGTTATGTGATATATTATTAAGGGCTACTACAATATATACTAGTGTAGTATTTTGTAGTGTAAAAGGGGTTAGTCTTGGTGCAAGTAATTTGAGTGTTCTTATTCTAAGAACTAGGAAATCATCCTTATATTTTGAGCTCAAGAACAAGATTAGGAAGGTGTCCTATTCTTGAACCCATATTTGTTCCAATATCAATGTAAGAAAAATGTTTCTTTTTATTTTGTATTTTTATGTTATGCATGCATAAGATCCAAATAGTTTAAAGGTAAACTATTAGTGAAATGATATTAGAAATGTCTAATATTGAGTTTAAGAAACTTACAA
>JAIUZE010015407.1:0-29703 GCA_022085475.1 Heliosperma pusillum
GCTGCGTCGTGCTGACGCTGGCAGCGTTCTATGCTGCCAGATTTCCCTTTGCTTTTCCTTCTTGACTTTCGTTGACCCATGGATTTTGGTCCCGCCTTGACTTCAATTGACCCATTGGGTTTGGTCTTCTTGCCTTGATGATTCATTGATAGCCCACTCCAATTTCCGGGTTTTTGGGTCTCGGGTTTCGGGCTTGACATTCGTTGACTTCCGGGTTTGACTCTCAAAATTGACTCAAATTACTAAATAATAACATTATTACTAAAACTAAAGTTAACATAAAATAACGCTAATGACCCGTAAAAAGTAAAACAAAAGACCCTAATAAGTACTACTAGACACAACACAATTTGGTGTTGTCATATATATATATAGAGAAAAGATCAATTGAGTCCACCCTTTCCCTTGGAGTCCTTGAGTCCTCTTTAGAGCCATTGGATATGGGGAGATGGAAGGCTGAGATTGATAGTCCTAAAGGGTGATTAATATCACTCCCTCTCTACTTTCACTAATTAATCATTAATTCCACTAATTCCCCTCTCATTTAATATATAAACTTTTCCTCACAATTACTTCTCTCTCATCTCACATAATTTCATCCCCTCCTCTCTCTAAAACCCAAATAAATCAAACCCCAAATAAATCAGTCATACTCCATTACTCAAACAACACCACCCAACCATCACCAACACCCACCACTACCAAGCTTCCATCGATAATAACAATCACCGCCACCAACCGTCCCACCACACCGTGCTCCACACACGACCCCACAACCACCGTCCTCCACCGTCACTATAAAAAAAAGTAGATCTGAAAAAAATGTACATTTGATAAAAACCACCACAACTTCCACCAACACGACTACTACCCTTCTCCACCGCCTCCTCCACTGCCCACTGCCGCCTCTCCTTTCTCCTCCGACGCCTCTCCTTTCCTCCTCCTTCTCAGCCGCCTCTCCTCTCTCCTCCGACGCCTCTCCTTTCCTCCTCCTTCTCAGCCGCCATCTCCTCCACCCACACCGTCGTTGGTTGTCGTGGTCAGAGGAGGGGGCTGGTAAGCGCGAGGTTGGATGGGGCTGGTTGTTTAGGGTGGGTGGTTGAAGGCGGAGGTGGGCTGTCGTGGTTGTTGTGTCTTTTTTTTTTTCGTTTTCTCAGATCTAGTCATTTAAATTCTATGTATATTTTTTTTTCTTTTTCATTCTTGTTTTCATTTTTGTTTTTGGGTTTTTGTCCAAATCTGAAAAAGGGTGTAGTTATTGGTGTTGATGACGATGCACCGATTATAATTACACATATTGTTTATTAAAATAACACGAATTCTCTGTTAAAGTAACGCATCTTATTTATTAAAGTAACATATATATATATTTTTTTTTATTTTAGTAACACAAATAACCTTATTTTTGGGGATTTGTTTTTTTTTTTAGTTTTCAGATCTAGTTGTTTTTTATATATATATATATATTTTTTCAGATTTGAAAAAGGTGTTAAATGTCAATTATTTTTATTAAAGTAACACAAATTCTCTATTAAAGTAACACAAATTCTCTATTAAAGTTACACACTTTATTTGTTAAAGTCACATATATCGTCTGTTAAAGTAACATTCATTATTAATTAAAGTAACACAAAATGACCTTAAAGGTTACACTTGTGCCTTTCAGATTTGTTTTTTGTTTTAATATTTATATATATTTATTTTTTAGAAATTTTTTTCCATTATTGTTTCCCAATCTGAATTAAGGGTGTAGTTGTTGTTGACAATGACTCTATTAAAGTTACACCTTTTATTTATTAAAGTCACATATACCGTCTATTAAAGTTACACATTTTATTTATTAAAGTCACATATCTCTTATATTAAAGTAACACACATTATTTATTAAAGTAACACAAAATGACCTTAAAAGTTACACTTGTTGATGTCAGATCTGTTTCTTTTTTTAGTTTTTACTCTTGTTTTCAATTTTTTTTTTCTAGATCTACCTTTTTCTAGATCTACCTTGCTTTTTACATAGTTTTTACTACAGTTACACTCATAGAGGACTACAGTTACACTCATAGAGGACTACAGTTACACTCATAGAGGACTACAGTTACACTCATAGAGGACTACAGTTACACTCATAGAGAACTACAGTTACATTCATAGATGACTAAAGTAATACTCATAAATTTGTAGTAAATTACGTAGATTCAACATGTAATAAAATTCAAAAAATTCCACTCAAAATGACCTAAAATTACTAAAGTTACACTCGTAAAATATTAGAGTTACACTCGTAAATCATCAAAGTTACACTTGTAAAATGTTAAAATTATATAAATTCAAATTTTTATGTACAAAACCGTCTTAAAAAAAATTAAAGTTACACTTCTCAAATGTTAGAATTATACTCGTAAAATGTAAAAAATTATATAAATTTAAATTTATAAGTAATAAACCGTCTTAAAAAAATTTTAAAGTTACACTCAAAAATCATCCAAGTTACACTTGTAAAATGTCAAAATTATATAAATTCAAATTTTTATACAAAACCATCTAAAAAATATTAAAGTTACACTCGAAAATCAGCAAAGTTACACTCGTAGAATGTTAAAAGTATATATATTCAAATTATTATATCAAAACCGTCTTTAAAATTTAAAGTTACGCTCGAAAATATTAGAGTTACACTCGAAAAGTAATAAAGTTACACTCGTAAGGTGTTAAAATTGTTTAAATTCAAATTTTTGTATACAAACCGCCTTAAAAACTTAAAGTTACACTCTAAAACAATAGAGTTACACTCGCAAGCATCAAAGTTACACTCATAAATTTCAGCAGTTAAAAAGTGCTCAAAAGTGCTTAAAAGTGTTTAAAAAGTGATTAATTAAAAGCTAGAGAGAGAAAGTTAATTAATTAGTGCATAGGTAATTAATTAGTGATAAGTGTATTTTTTAATCTCTCAAATCTCAGCCATCCATCTCCCTCATCCAATGGCTAGGATGAGGACTCAAGGACTATAAGAATATGGTGGACTCAATTGAACTAAGCTCTCTCTCTCTCTCTCTCTATATATATATATATATATATATATATATATAGGTTCTTGTGAGTCTACCATTTTTTTTGAGTCCATGAGTCCTCATCTTGGCCTTAAGATGAAGGAGATGGATGGACAAGATTAGAAATAGATGGAGGGATGAGATTAGAACCAAAATGAGTGAATTCTACCTACACATCACCTCATTAGTGTCCCTTTATACTAGAAAATGATTTCGATACAAGTTTTTGTAACTTCAGTTTTTTATGAGTGTAATTTCAACCATAATATTTGTAACTTCAAACTAAAATGTGATTTCGACTGTACAAATATGAATTTATGTAACTTTAAGACAAGTTTATGTGATTTTAGCATTTTTAAGAGTGTAACTTCAGTCATTACGAGTGTAACTTCAGCCCTTATTTGTGTAACTTCAAACTAAAATGTGATTTCGACTATATAAATTTGAATTTATGTATCTTTAAGACAAATTTATGTGATTTTAGAGTGTAACTTCAGTCAATACGAGTGTAACTTCAACCTTTATTTGTTTAACTTCAAACTAAAATGTTATTTCAAATATATAAATTTGAATGTATGTAACTTTAAGACAAGTTACTTCAGTCATTACGAGCGTAACTTCAATTATTATTTTTGTAACTTCAAACGAAATGTGGTTTCGACTATATAAATTTAAATTTATGTAACTTTAAGACAAATTTATGTGATTTTAACTTTTTTATAAGTGTAACTTCTGTTATTACGTAACTTCAACCCTTATTTATATAACTTTAAATTAAAGACATTTATGTGTAACTTTAAGACACGTTTAAGTAACATTAGTCATTTTTTGGGTATTTTCAGTGATTTATATGGAATATTTCAATTTTAATTCAAGTAACTTTAAGACAAGTTTAGGTAACTTTAGTCCTTAAAAGTGAAACTTCAGTTTTTAATAGAGTAACTTGACTCTTTAAAAGTGCAACTTCAAGCCGTATAACTCCAGTCCTTCATAGTTTAACATTAGCCCTTAATAAGGTAACTTCAGTCCTTAATAGTGTAACTTCAATTCTTAATAGGGTAACTTCAATCCTTAATAGGGTAACTTCAATCTTCACTTAAAAAAACAAGATCTAAATGTTTTATAAAAAAAAAAAATAGAAAACATAAAAAAACTTGAAAAAAACGAGATTTGAAAAAAATAAAATAAAAACCACTAGATCTATAAAAACGAGATTTTTTTTAAATAAAAAAAAAAATTAAAATCATCACCTATGCCACCACCAATCAATAAAAAAAACAGCATTACAAATTAAAAAACGAGATCTTCTAAAAATAAACAGAAAAACATTAAAAATATATTAAAACGACATCTAAATAATGAAACTTAAATATGTGGTACAAATCTAAAAAAAAAAAAAAAAGGAGATGAAGAATAGAGGAGGAGGCGGCAGAGGGGTAGGAAGTGACGGTAGGGCTAGCGGAGTAGCAGTGAGGAGTGGAGGAAGAAGGCCGGAGGTTTGTTGGGTTTTATTTGTGGTGGGGGAAGAAGGCCGGAGGTGGTGGAGATGGGTTGGCAGGTGGGGGATAGGACGGTGGCGAGGGAAGGTGTGGCCAGGGAAGGAGAAGAAGAGGAGAACGGTGGAGGAGAGGAGAGTGGTGGTGGCGGCGGGTAAGTGGCGGAGGAGGTGGCGGTGGAAGAATGATGAGGCCGGTGGGGATGAGGTTTTTTTGTGAGATGTTTTTAGAGGATTGTAGTGAGAGAAGGGAGGTAGAGAGAGAGTGGTTGGATGTAAAAATGAAAGAAATTGATGGATGGAAGGGTATTTGTATTAGGGTTTGATGAGGATTGGATTGAGTGTGTCTCACAATCTTGGCCTTTCATTTTGTTTTAATCTCAGCCCCTCATCCTCTTAAACCAATGGCTTGGATGAGAACTCATGGACTCACAAAAAAGAGGTGGACTCTCTCTCTCTCTATATATATATATATATATATATATATATATATACACACACACACACACTATACATAGTCTTTATTAAAACAATTCGAATCATACTTAATACAACGGACACGTCCCATGATAGACTCAACTCAGCACAAGTAAGCGTGGCCTTCGACTCGTCGCATCCCAGCTATTCCCAACTCAACACGAACAACCCTACTGAACAACCTGCTCCCAATTGCCCAATGGATCATCACAGTTTACAACAAGGGGTGAGTACAAATGCAAGTAAATTAACGGATACAAATCAAACACCATCGCCAAGTAACCAACCGCCAACAATGCCATCAAACACCAGTAACTGAGCAACCACCGCACCGATAACCCTGGCAGCGTCGGATTGCATATCCGACCACTATTCCACCTATTGATGTCATACCGCAGCAGTGGACATCAAAATTCCCCCTCACCGCAGCGAGAGTCCCGGAACATTAATGTGCGCATCCCCCTCGTGGCGGGAGATCCACGAGAGGCGAACTCAGGGTATGGTCCATCTCCCGGTTGATCACCAAAATAGTAACCAGGAACCCACACAACTCCATCACCACCATCATCACCATCAACAACAACAATCATGATACATCATCAACCACAACAGTAATCAAGCCAGCACAATCAACAATCTTATTAACATTGATCAACATACAAAAGTACCGAGCTTTAGCGTTCATGCACACAACCACCATCTGACGCACACATATACACACGTACAAGAAATACAAGTCCTCCATCCGAAACTACAAGCAATAGTACAATTTCTATCACAACTATGGTCACTTGTGACAACCCTCGCGAATGCGGAAAAATAAAACAAACAAGCATGTGAATTATATTGCGGAAATAGGTAGTTTTAAAAACTTTTATACATGCAAGTTAAATAAAACGAGGAGTGTCAAAATATTACAAACTAAGTACGGAAATACAACAAAGAGACGGGGTCTCTTAAAATGTTAGCAAAGAACAAGTGTTTAGCAAAACTAGCTATATCGTCTAGAGGTGAAACTTCCAGGGACAACGCCCGCTAGCTCACACCCGAACCCCAAAATATCATATCCAAAAAGTCATCCATAGCAAGCAACCTGTTCATCCATGAAAAACATGAACGCCACAGTCAGTGGGGAGTAACTCCGGGTTCTCCCAGCCATATCACATCAAACGTACATATAAGGAAATACAAAAGTAAAATCATGCATATATAGATATACATGTGAGTTATGATACGAATAGATAGGCAATACGAGATATAATGATAAGATCATGTGGAAATCAAATCCGAACCATCATGTTATTCAAAGACTCGGGAAAGACACTCTTAGGCAATCGAATACGCTCACTAGGGCTTGCATCTCACCGTTAGCGGTATAAGATTGATAAGATTGAGACTCGACAAACAAACCAAGTCAAGTCATGTGATGATCACAAAGAATCCAACATATTATCATCCATTCACGAACCCATACATAGACGGTGTCCAATCATGCAATGACCATGAATAATATCATGAAATCACGCATTCAAAGAACGACGACACAAGACAACATCTCTCACGGTAAATGAAACGCACTAGCATCGTGTACATGGCAAGTATGATTAACAGGCATCCACGAGATAAACATTTCCCTGAACGCATACACGATCACATTTTGTATATGTAGACTAATTTCCTCCGGTAGGACGACGATATAAATACCCGGTCCTAGTCTAAACCTGGCCAGACTCTCGGAATAAATCGTGTTCCGATTCGACATGCGATAAACGTTTCGCATCCAAGACTCGGTCAATCATTGACGCCGAGTACCCCAAATTCGGTCGACATTCACGAAAGAGGCGGAAAAGAGCTCAAGCCTCATAACAAGCGGTACAGTACATGCAAATAACACCACCTCGCAAGTACACAACATTTGACGGCCGGGTCGATCAACGCATAACGTTCAACTCCCAACAACGTCGTCGTATGCCCACTAACACATGCAATTAAGCAGTAGGATACCTCTCCGTTCCGACATTCCAGCCTTACGAACGGGAAGGTAGCCAAGGGAATGAGAGTACAAGCACAAGACAAAATAGTGCTCAAACCGTAACATTTGTAAAAACCGACTCAAAGTGGGACATATCGAAAACCGTCACGAAAAATGTGATACAAGCGAATAACATATCATACATCCAAAACATGAATATTATAAGTCATTACGTAAAATTATACGATAAACGGATCATGCGAACTAATATGAATTACGAGTTTTAGAGATTTTATAAGAAAAATACAGCCGTGTTCCAGGCCGGTGTGGAGGGAGGCGGCCGGTACCCTGGCTCGGAGCACAACTACACACAAAAACCAAGTTTGGAAACTAACTAAAACAAGGGTCCATTTCAAACGGTCATAACTAGAGTTCTAGATATGAAAATGCAGAAATTTCAAGTCGAGGTGATATCTTATCCTCGTACGGTTCCAACGAATGGTCACAAGCCCAAAACAAGCAAGTAACGAAGGAGATATGATCATTCTACGAAAAAGGGTCGGTGTAGTGAATTCCCAGCCGGCCACTGAACCGGCAGCCGGTCCTTCGGCCAGGACTACTTCCTACCCGAGAACAACATACCCAAGTTCAATCTTTTTCAATTCTCATATTTAACTTCTATCAACTATCAACAATCAATAATCATCATCAACAATCATCAACTAACAACAATCATCATCAATAACTCAATTCCTAAGCTTACTAATCATATTATAAATACGAATTCTAACATAGAAATCATATAAAACACGTAAATGATATCGAGTAAACCTTCACCGTTACCTTTACGAGTCTTTAATCGATTCTAAACCTTCCTAGTCTCCACCTACATACAATTAGATAATAAAAGATGAATATCATTCACCTTGAGAAAGACGGATAATTTAAAAAGTGAGAAAGACGGTAATTTTATTACCAATACGGATAGAGGAAGCTAAGAGGGGAAGAATAAGACAAACTTACGTGAATTCCAACAAAGAACGAATAAGCTACGATGATTTTAAGATCGAAAATATTATGGAGGCAAGGGTTTCTTAAGGAAGGAGGTAAGTTTGATTGTGTTTGTGTGAATGAGAAAATAGGTTAAGTGTAGTGTGATATTTATAAGGAAAAAGTCAACAAAAGTCAAACTCGCTTTAAGACGGGATTCTCATGGAATCTCGCGGAAATTCCAAATACGAACTCGGAAATTCTAAATTCGACTCGGAAAATTAAATTTACGATTAAAACTAAAATTCGCTGAAAAGTGTCCGTAAAATATTTTTACTAGAAAAATAGTGTACATTTCCGGGTGTTACAGGTCATGTCTTTAATGCTTGCAAAAAGAGACATAATGACATTGAGAGAAATGTTAAAGTTGTAAAACAAATATGGATTCGGAAAGATCTCCTTAAACAAGTTGATTGCAAGAAGGGGCCCAAAATGATTTGGGTTCCTAAACTTAAAGTCTAATCTCTTGTAGGGCTTGGTGAGAGGCGGCCACAATTGGTACTTAGATAGTGGATTTTCTTGTCACATGACGGAGACAAAAGCCAATTCGTCTCACTTGAAGCTTATGATGGTGGCACGGTAACGTTTGGTGGCAACAAAAAAGGTGAAGTAATCGGCATTGGTAAGGTTGGTAAGTCATCGTTACTTTGTGTCGACAATGTGCGACGTGTCAAAGGTTTGAAGCATAATCTCCTCAACATCTCTCAATTATGTGACCGTGGTAACTTGGTTGAATTTAGTGCTAGTCTTTGTCGAATCACTTATGCCTCAACCCATGAGGTAATATTGAAGGTAGACGAGTGAAAGACGTCTACCTAACCGATTTAAATACCTTATCCGGTCATACCATGTCTTGCATGAGTGTGATGAAAAATGACCCTTGGTTATGGCATAAACGATTTGGATATGTAAGTACTATGAATCTCAATATTTTCAAGAGACTTGACTTGGTTGAAGGATTTCCTGACATAAATTTGATCTTGATAAAATTTGTGAGTACCTCTCGTCCACTACAACTCTTGCACATTGATTTATGTGGACCGATGTGAAGTCGTAGTAGAGGAGGGAGTCGTTATGTTTGTGTCATTGTTGATGATTGTACTAGATTCTTTTGGGCATTGTTCTTGAGTTCTAAAGATGAGGCATTTGATGAGTTTTTGATTTGGTTAAAAAGAATTCAAAACAAACTTGATTTAAAACTTGTTTCCATTCGAACCGATCATGGAACCAAATTTGAAAACTCATCATTTTGTGCTTATTGAGATGATAATGGTGTTGATCACAATTTCTCCGCTCCTAGAACTCCTCAAGAAAATGTCGTTGTTGAACGCATGAGTAGAACTCTTGAAGGCATGGCTAGAACCATGTTGTTATGTAATAAGTGTTGGAGTAGGTGTCCTCTAAAATAGTGCGCCACATAATAAATCTCATTAAAGAATATAATTGGGATATTTATTGACTGTATATATATGATTAGTCAGTTGATTAACGTAAATCAATAATGATTGGCTGACTAGAGTTTGACGTTATTGTCGTATGACGGCGATGATCAACTGATCCCTTTCGGTCACATCTATAGGATAAAATCAAAATAGTAACTAATTATTTGTATATGATACAGTTGATTAGTCCATTACATATATTTGATATGTACGAGAGTTAATTGTTAGAAATTGAGTTAAGAACTCAAATTCGATTAAGTCTATTTTTCAATTATGCAATAATTGACTAATAAATTTATATCTTATTTTAATATGATTAAATAAGATCTAACTTAGTAATTAATCGTTAATTTACTAAATTAGTTGAGGTTTGACATATATTTTGAGGTAGACGTAATTAGTTAATTATAATTACAAGAAGTTGTAAAATAAATTAACTAAGCATTGTGGGACCCATTATATATTGATATAATGGTAAAATATCATTTAAATGTTAAGTACATATTATTTATTTATTTATGTCATATAAATGTTGTATGAACAAATTAACACTTAATTATACAAGATAATTAACCATATGATTAATAAGTATTGTGGGACAAATATCAAAAATCAAAATGGACCACAATGAACCACATGTGGCCGGTTGGAGTAGAAGTGGAAGCATGATTATTGTTGCTCTATTTTATGCTCAAATAATCCAATTTGAAGTGACACTACATCATGCTTATACATCCTTACACACCACCAATTTGCATGTGAATTAAAATAAGCAAAAAAAGAGCCTTGTGAGGCCTATATGGACAGGCCATAGTGCTTATAAAAGAGCAATATGGTTGTTCATTTTGTGTGGTTCATTCTTGCATGTTTTATTCATCTCACTAAAATCCTCTCATCTCTCTAAAACTCTCATATACTAATATTCACTAAGTATTACTAAGGTAGTAATATATTCTAATATTAGTGTAACTTTTCTTATTATCTAGTTAGTAATAAGTTAAGTTTATTTGGTTCATCTTGGTGCAACTTAAAGGAGGTGTTCTATTTTGGAGGTTGTCCTAGGATCATCCTTTTTTATAGCTCAAGATCAATAAGAAGGAGTTCTTATTGTGCTCATTTATTTCCATTTCAATGTGAGGAAATTTCTTATTTTATATAAATGTCTTTATATTTGCATGCATGTTACATAGATCATTAAACACTAAATTAAAAAGTAATTTAGTAACTAGTTAGAGGAGTCTATTTAAGGTCTATGGACTTTCATGTGGTATCAGAGCTAGCTTGTAGCATGCATGTTCATTTTGGGCATTTTAATTAAAAGTTATAAGATAACTAATAAATCAAAAATTTGAGTTAAAATATGATTTGGACAAATATTTTTGGTGCATGTATACCTACTGACTTAAAAATATTTGTGGTCCAATTTCGTGATTTTAGGGATCAGTTTAATATTTATTTTGATTTTTGGCTTTTAAACCGAGTTAATATGCATATTTTATGTTAAAAGTTAACTAAAAATAGTTGCATATTGATTATGTTCATGAAATTTTAATATGATATTACATGCATGTCTTACATACTGTATGTAAAATTTTGTGACTTTTAATTAAGTATTGCATTTTTATTGAGTTTTATAAGATAAAAGTCGATAATATGAGATTATAATGTTCATAAAACTGAAACCTCCTTTTCTGGTCATGAAATTTTTTTTACATTTTAAATTCTGATTTATAACATCTTGGGGAAATTTCATAATTTGTTTTCACTGTTTTACTATATTTAATGGTTTTTATTTGATAAAACCGTTAAATACAAAGTTATTTGTTCATAAAATTATTTTAAATTTTTTTGAGCAAATGTTTTATTATTGGAGTTCCTGGAAATGTTCCAAAATGTACAAAATTTTTGGTTTCAAATTTTTATTATGTTTATATTTTATTTTGGGTTTATTTCATAAAAGTTATGATTAAACCGTTATATTTAGCAAATAAAATCAAATCGAACTAATTAATGACCAACAAAATTAGTAGGGACTAATTTTGAATTCTAAAACAGTTTAGATAGTTAGTTTGAATTTAAATTAGATTTAAATGTTGATATTGATTTTTAATGGTTAAAAATCAATAAATCGCGTAAAATCGAGCTTCAATGAGCATGAATGTGTTTTGGGCGATTTTTGCATGAATTTTGCAGCAATTTATTTTATTTATAGTTGAATGAATGAATTGTCATTTATTTAATAATTTATGCAAGTTTTTGTACCTAGTATGGCCTAACTATTTTAATCGTTATTACCCGTAATGTAAGGGAATAATGGTTTGGTTGTAATTTTTATTGCGATCTCGTATCGCCGGTTTGTAATAATTAATAATTTCATTTCACAGAACAAATGTATAATAGGAATTTTTATATTTGTATATTTGTAATTATTTTTATGAAGACCGGTGACTCCGTCAAGACGGTGCCATTTTAGGAAGGCGTTCCAAGTGACGAGGCAAGGGACCAAGGAGTTGGTTTCCGAATTTGTAATTATCTAGTTAATTTGATTAGCTAGGTGGCCATACTAGGATTTTTTCGTTGCTTGGTTGCTTGCTTTATTTCCGCTCATGCCAAAATTGTCACACATGCATTTTATTTTTCGCTATTGTCAATTCAACGTTATTTACAATTCACCGATTTAGTTCACTTATAGGGAATTAATGACTAAATTGACAAGATCTCTCACATATTTTAAAAATTGAGATTAGCCTTACCAATTAGTAACACCTATGAATCCTGAGTTCATTAGGGCTACCACGCTCGTGGACCCTTTTTTACCTCGGGTAAGTAGGGTGATGCGATCACAAGCCAAAATTGGATTGGACTCAACGAGATAAGCGTTATCTTGGGACTAGGAGATAAATTTAGTAGAAATCCGTCAACCAAGAGTTCTAAGGGTAGAATTAGTCAAGTAATGACTTACCATTTTTAGATAAAGGTAGCATACGATGACTATTTTTGTTTAAAGATAGGTCGTGGAATCATTTATATAATTTAGTGAGGGGTCATTATATAAATGCTAAATTTGTTAAAATATTTTTCAAGTAAATTATCATAACAATGAATGTTTATATATTTCTTTTTGTTGTAGTAACCATATTCGCACAATGTCAACATCATGGAATAACGCAACCTTGGGTAAGGACTCATGGTTGAGGTCCGTCATGGACAAATGTGTCCTAAAAGATGACGGTAGTACATTTGTTGAATGGGAATCAACGATCAAGAGCGCCGCGATATCCGATTACGTGCTTCGCTACTTGGTCGAAGCCCCTCCCACCGAACCCGGGTCAAGATCGACCGCTGCGGTTCGGGCCGAATATGACCATTATTTGAAGGTTGCCAATGACGTCAAGAATTTCTTGATTTGGTCAATCGCACCCAAACTCAAACTCCAATTGATATCTCTCGATGCATATGGGATATTCGAGAGGATACCATCTATGTTTTCCCAAGCCTCTAAAATTCTCTAATATGAGGCGGCTACGAAATTCTTTGAGACTAAGCTCCAAAAAGGCCAAAGAGTTGGCCCACACATGCTCAAAATGGTTGAGCACGCCGACACCTTAGAGCGTCTAGGGTGAAAGATACCAAGGGAACTAGTGGTGGATAGAATCCTTCATTCACTCACACCAAAGTTCACCCACTTTAGGGTGAACTACAACAAGAATGACATGGAAACGAGTTTCCATGAACTCCATGCACTCCTCACCCAAGCGGAGAGGGACATGGAGGCTAGTGGGAGTGAGCCCAAGGATGTTCTTTCAATGAGATTGAAGAACATGAACCTTTGTGTGAAGAAGGACAAAGGAAAGGGTAAGACTCTTTTCAAGAAAGTTGGCAAGGGAAAGGTCTTTATGAAGCCCAAGCCCAAATTCAACAAACACGCGGACGCGGATTGCTATTGTTGTAATGGCAAAGGGCATTGGAAACGCAATTGCCCCAAATATTTGAAAGATAAGAAAGGCGGTTGTGTGACAACGTCAGGTAAAATTCTTTTATCACTCTATATGATAGATATTAACTTTGCTAGTACATCTTCTTGGGTATTTAGTGGTTCTCACCTTGGTAATCATGTACAGGGGCGGAAGGACGCGCAAGCACTAGCCAAGGGTGACGTGGACTTGCGCATGGGAAATGGAGCTAAGGTAGCCGCAGCATCTGTGGGCACCTACGTTCTCTTTTGCCTAATGGTTTAGAGTTGTATTTAAATAATTGCTATTATGTACCAACTCTTACCAAGAACATTATATCCATTTCCGTGTTAGACATGGAAGGTTTTTCTTTTTGTATTAAGAACAATCGTTGTACTTTTTCATTTAATGAAATGATATATGGCGAGGCCATTTCTATTGGAGGTATTTATGTTCTAGATATTGCAAAAGAGGTATATCATGTAGAAAACAAGAGGCTTAAAACGGGTGAACCTAATCAATCATACCTTTGGCATTGTAGTTTAGGGCACATAAACGAACGACGCATAAAGAGACTTGTTTCATCTAAAGTACTCAAACCATTCGATTGCGAATCTTATGGTGTATGCGAATCTTGTATTCTAGGCAAGATAACTCGTGCTCCTTTTACGGGAAAAAGGACACGAGCAAGTGAAGTATTAGGCCTTATACATACGGATGTGTGAGGCCTAATGACTCTCCAAGCTAGAGGCGGTTATCACTACTTCATTACTTTTACCGACGACTTGAGTAGATATGGATATGTCTACTTAATGAGGCACAAAAGTAATGCTTTTGAAAAATTCAAAGAATTTCAACATGAAGTAGAAAACCAATTGAATAAAAAGATTAAAGCCCTACGATCCGATCGTGGTGGTGAATACTTGAACAATGAATTTGATTCACACCTAAAGGATTGTGGTATAGTATCACAATGGACTCCTCGTGGCACACCTCAATTAAATGGTGTGTCCGAAAGGAGAAATCGAACTTTATTAGATATGGTTCGATCTATGATGAGTCTAACAGAGCTTCCTGATTATTTTTGGGGTTTCGCTATCTTATCTGCAATATTCTCACTAAATCGAAGCCCAACTAAAGCGGCAAACAAGACTCCATATGAGATATGGACAGGGAAAGTCCCTTATTTGTCATTCATGAGAGTTTGGGGATGCGAGGCGTTTGTTAAGAATAAGTCTGACGATAAACTCGCACCCAAATCCGACAAATGTCTATTTGTAGGATATCCAAAGGAAACACGTGGTTATTACTACTAAAATAAACACGAGGACAAAGTGTTTGTGTCTCAGGATGCAGTCTTTTTAGAAATGATTTTATTTCTAAAAGACAGAGTGGGAGAAAATTTGAACTTGGCGAAGTCCAAGAGCCACAAACCGAAAAAGAAGTAGAGGAAAACGAGGAAAACGTTCCCTCTTCGTCTAATGCGGTCATATTTCCTTCGGGATCTAGGAGGTCAAGCAGAATTAGTCATCAACCTGATAGATACCTTGGTATTATAGAGGAAGGTGGTGACTACAATGTATTAATTTTTGAAAGTAATGAACCTACTACCTACAAAGCAGCCATTTCTAGTCCTGACTCAAAGCTATGGCTAGGAGCCATGCAATCCGAAATGGATTCTATGTACGACAATCAAGTATGGGACTTGGTTGATTTACCTAGGGAGGTAAGACCTCTTCAGTGTAAGTGGATCTATAAGATCAAAAGTGGCATAGGTAAACATAATGATGTTTACAAAGCTATATTGGTGGCAATTGGTTTCACCCAAGTTCATGGTCTTCACTATGACGAAACCTTCGCTCCAGTCGCCATGCTTCGATCCATAAGGATTATCTTAGCGGTTGCCGAATTTCATAATTATGAGATTTGGCAAATGGATGTCAAAATCGCCTTCTTGAATGAGATTCTAGAAGAGGAAGTATATATGACACAACCTGAAGGTTTTGTGGATCCATCAAGCCCTAAGAGGGTATGCAAACTTACGAGATCCATCTATGGTCTTAAACAAGCATCCAGGAGTTGGAATCATCGTTTCGATCATGTGATTAAACAAAATGGTTTCACTCGAAGTGTCGAGGAACCATGTTTATACATGAAGTTTAGTGGGAGTAAAGTAACTTTTCTAGTCCTGTATGTAGATGACATACTATTCATTGGGAATGATATACCAATGCTCACTTCTGTGAAGGAGTGGCTAGGGATTCATTTCCAAATGAAAGACTCAGGAGAGGCCCAGCGCATCTTAGGTATCCGGATCTATAGGGATAGATCTAAAAGGATACTAGCATTAAGTCAAGAAACTTATATTGATAAAATTATTGATCGGTTCAAAATGAAAGACTCTAAGAGAGGCTTTCTTCCTATGGGTAGTGGGATCACTTTGAGAAAGTCAGAATGTCCTACCAAACCCGAGGAGATTGAACGCATGAAATTGATCCCTTACGCATCCGTTGTTAGATCAATCATGTATGCTATGATGTGCACTCGTCCCGATGTTGCATATGCTTTGAGCATGACAAGTCGTTACCAAGCAAATCCAGGTGAGAGCCACTGGATAGCCGTAAAGAACAACCTTAAGTACTTGAGAAGGACGAAGGATACGTTCTTAGTGTTTGGAGGTGAGACTGAATTACGTGTAAAGGGTTACACAAACGCCAGTTTCTAGACAGATAGGGATGATACGAAATCCTAATCCGGCTATGTTTATATCACTACAAAAAAAAAATACTCATAGCGACGGACGATTCTGTCGCAAATACGCTTAATTCCGTCGCAAATTGGCATTTGCGACGGAATTTCCGTCACAAATACTGCGTCGCAAATTTTCGTCGCAAAAGGTACATTCTGCGACAGAAACTCCGTCGCAAATTTTTGCGACGGAAATTCCGTCGCAAATTTCCGTCGCAAACCCTATTTTAAATTTTTTATTTTTTATTTTTTTGCTTTTATTTTATCATTTCGCGCAAGTATTCATCTCACGCTATTTTTTTTACCGCATATTATTCCGCGTCAATTCATAAGTCACATATTCAATGTAAGAAGTGAGAGATTCTATATAAACATAAGAAATGTGCTGTTTTTTTCCGATGTGAGATGTATTTGCGACGGAAATTCCGTTGCAAATATATTAATCCGTCGCAAATATATTTTCCCGCGCGAGCAAAAAATTCCGCGCTAAAAAATTTCATTTGCGACGGAATTTCCGTCGCAAAATGACTAATTGCGACGGAATGCAATCCGTCGCAAAAAATCCGTCGCAAAACACCAAAAATTCCGTCGCAAAGTCAATTTTGTGACGGATTTGAATTCCGTCGCAACAAATTCGTCGCAAAATGCCTTTTTGTTGTAGTGTATGATGAATGAAGGAGCTGTTTGCTGGAAGAGTTTCAAGCAAAGCTTTACAGCGTATTCTACAACAGAAGAAGAGTACCTTGCAGCGTCTGAAGCTACAAAGGAAGTTCTGTGGATTCGGCCATTTTTGGAAGGACTAGCAGTAGTCCCTACTGCCAAAGATCCTATCAAGATTTATTGTGATAACATTGAGGCTATCTTTAGACATGTACTTAGGAAACATCATGTAATTAAAGATTACGTGGAAAGAAAGGAAATTGACAATTGTAAGGTTGGGACAGATGATAACATTGCTGATACTTTAACCAAGCCTTTATCAAAGGCTAAGCATGATGGTCATGTTGTCACAATGGGATTGAGATGAGTACCAGAATTCCTTTAGATTATGTAATATGTAATAATTGAATGTTTTATTAATTATTTCATATATGATAATTGCATTCATTATTCGCGTTTTATTATAAACGCTTTTATTTAGTTTGACTAAATTTAATACTGTATTTATCCGAATAGATTGTAAGACAATGTTGGACCCTATTCAAGTGAATAGGACAAACTTAGTATTTTGTCCCTAGTCACTCAATGAGGTTACGTCTCGAAGTGACTAGATTGTAAGTCGATCGATGGTTGGTTCAGCACCATGGGGTCATGGAGATGACTGGTCGATTACATCATAGACAGACTGTATGACACTCTGTCGGATAGTGACCTTTGTAGAAATCCTTAAATCAGTTAATTGATGCCTGGTCGTGGCAGGGTCTTCTATCTTATTCCTATGAGTCGATTATTTGGACTGGCGACCATCTATCTGAGTCGGTGCAGTTTCCGATTGGTTTTGGTTGATGTTCTAGGTCGTGTCGTAAAAGGAGGCCAATAGACATCTTCTGGGTCATGGTGATCTACATCATACAGAGTAGATGAATCAACAGGAATTGTCCACCCAAGTTGGGTACAAACATCTTTAGGCCACTCGAGGAGTAGTTACTGTTAATGTGTGGCCACGCTCGGAAAGGGATCTATGGTAGATTTTCCGGTCAGACAGTTGATCTCCATATCGAGAAAACCACTCTAGATATAATCAATCGCAAGTGCGACCTGAAAGACACCTTGCGATGAGTGGGAGATGTGATAAAAAGACAAGAGAATTGGTGACGCACACTTGTGTCAGACAAGTGGGAGATTGTTGGAGTAGGTGTCCTCCACAATAGTGCGCCACATAATAAATCTCATTAAGGAATATAATTGGGATATTTATTGACTGTATATATATATGATTAGTCAATTGATTAACGTAAATCAATAACGGTTGGCTGACTAGAGTTTGACGTTATTGTCGTATGACGGCGGTGATCAACTGATCCCTTTCGGTCACACCTATAGGATGAAATCAAAATAGTAACTAATTATTTGTATATGACACAGTTAATTAGTCCATTACATATATTTGATATGTAAGAGAGTTAATTGTTAGAAATTGAGTTAAGAACTCAAATTTGATTAAGTTTATTTTTCAATTATGTAATAATTGACTAAAAAATTTATATCTTATTTTAATATGATTAAATAATATCTAACTTAGTAATTAATCGTTAATTTACTAAATTAGTTGAGGTTTGACATATATTTTGAGGTAGACGTAATTAGTTAATTATATTTACAAGGAGTTGTAAAATAAATTAACTAAGCATTGTGGGACCCATTATATATTGATATAATGGTAAAATATCACTTAAATGTTAAGTACAAGATAATTAACCATATGATTAATAAGTATTTGTGGGACAAATATCAAAAATCAAAATGGACCACAATGAGCCACATGTGGCCGGTTGGAGTAGTAGTGGAAGCATGATGATTGTTGCTCTATTTTATGCTCAAATAATCCAATTTGAAGTGACACTACATCATGCTTATACATCCTTACACACCACCAATTTGCATGTGAATTAAAATAAGCAAAATAAGAGCCTTGTGAGGCCTATATGGACCGGCCAAAGTGCTTATAAAAGAGCAATATGGTTGTTCATTTTGCGTGGTTCATTCTTGCTTGTTTTATTCATCTCACTAAAATCCTCTCATCTCTCAAAAACTCTCATATACTAATATTCACTAAGTATTACTAAGGTAGTAATATATTCTAATATTAGTGTAACTTTTCTTATTATCTAGTTAGTAATAAGTTAAGTTTATTTGGTTCATCTTGGTGAAACTTAAAGGAGGTCTTCTATTTTGGAGATTGTCCTAGGATCATCCTTGTTTATAGCTGAAGATCAATAAGAAGGAGTTCTTATTCTGCCTATTTATTTCCATTTCAATGTGAGGAAATTTCTTCTTTTATATAAATATCTTTATATTTGCATGCATGTTACATAGATCATTAAATACTAAATTAACAAGTAATTTAGTAACTAATTGGAGGAGTCTAATTAAGGTCTATGGACTTTCAGTAAGCTTCGTCAAAACTTTTGGGCCGAAGCGGTAAATACCGCTTGCTATATTCATAATCGAGTAATGATAAGAAGTTTACTTAATAAAACACCGTATGAATTACCACGTGGAAGAAAGCCCAACATTTCATATTTTAGATGCTTTGGTAGAAAATATTTTGTTCACAACAATGGTAAAGATAATATGGGTAAATTCGATCCACGTAGCGATAAAGCGGTTTTTATCGGTTACTCAAATCATAGCAAGGCCTATAAAGTTTATAACAAGAGGACTATGTTGTTTGAGTAAAGTGTAAATGTCATTCGAAATTGGGCTTGTTCGAAAAGACTTTGTGATCAATCAAGAAGAAGCCGTGAACAACTCTGATGAAGAACTAACATCTAACCAGGAAGTAACAGTCACTAACACTGTTGCTGTTGAGGGGGAAGAAACCCCCTACGTGCCAAAGAAGCGGAAACATTAAAGCTCACACCGACTGTCAAATCTGACAAGTGACATCAAATCTGGAGTGAGAACAATAGCTTCTCTCAACAACTTATATGCACATAATGCATTTCTCTCTCAAATTGAGAACCTTCTAATGTTACAGTCGCTCTGACTAATACTGACTGGGTAATTGCAATGCAATAATGACTCAATCAATTCAAGAGAAATGAGTAATACCACTTGGTCCCTAGGCCACCTAATCGTACTGTCATTGGTACTAGGTGGGTATTTCGTGACAAGCTTGATGATTCAGGAGAAATCGTAAGGAATAAAGCTAGACTATTGGTGCAAGGTTACAACCAATAAAAGGGAATTGACTATGATGAAACCTATGCACCGATAGCTAGTCTTGAGGCCATACGATTAATCATAGCTTTTGCGGCTCACAAGGGCATTAAGCTCTTCCACATGGATGTTAAAAGCGCTTTTCTAAATGGCTATTTGGAAGAGGATGTCTTTGTTGAGCAACCTCCGCGCTTTATGGACAACGATTTTCCTATTCACGTTTTGGACAAAGCTGTTTATGGCTTAAAACAAGCACCTCGTGCTTGGTAAGATAGATTGTCAAAATTCCTACTTGAAAACGGGTTTAGAAGAGGATATGTGGACAAAACTTTGTTTATAAAGTCACAGTCCGATGGACTGTTGGTTGTGCAAGTATATGTCGATGACATTATATTTGGTTCAAGTAATGAACTTCTTTGTGTGTAGTTTTCCAAATTAATGAAGTCGGAATTCGAGATGAGCATGATGGGTGAACTAGGATTCTTTCTTGGACTTCAAATTAAAGAAACTAAATAAGGAATCCTGTTTCATCAACAAAATTATATTAAAGAAATTGCTTAAAAAGTTCGGGATGACGGATGCTAAATCATACTCTACGCCTATGGTATTCACATCCAAATTGGACAAGGATGAGAATGGAAAAAATGTAAGTGACAAGGTGTATAGAGGTATGATTGGATCTCTTCTTTACTAAACCGATAGTTGTCCCGACATTCTTTTTAGCGTTTGTTTATGTGCTTGGTTCCAATCAAATCCGAAAGAATCTCATTTTAAAGCCGTCAAACGAATTCTTTGATATTTAATTGGAACCCAACATCACCACTTGTGGTATCCATTGTATTGTCACTTTGATCTTGTAGTATTTTTCGATGCCGAATTTGCGGGATGTACGGTCAACCGAAATAGCACCTCCGAGATTGCCACGTTCCTTGGAACTTATATCATTTCATGGGGTTCAAAGAAACAAAAAAAGGTAGCTTTTGCAACGGTCGAAAGTGAATACGTTAGTGCCGCTCATTGTTGCTCACAACTCCTTTGGGTACGTCAACAACTTCAGGATTTTGGTATGATTTATGACTTTATTCCTATTATGTGTGATAATACTACTGCTATAAACATATCCAAAAATCCTATTCAACATTCTACGACAAGCATATTGAGATTTGTCACCACTTTCTTCGTGACCACGTAGATAAAGGACATATTAAGCTTATTTTTTGCAAAACCGAAGACCAAATAGCCGATATTATTAAGAAACAACTAGCAATAAAACAATTCGAGAAACTCCGTCTTGAAATTGGTTTAATTAATTGTATATCATTTTTTTTTGTGTCTATCTAAATCCCTCGCATGATTGACGAGAATTGGTATGTAAGTATGCGCTTCCTTATTCTAATTTATTCATGTAACAAAGTATTGTACTTACCTGCACACCTGTGCATTTAATAGTTTTTCAACCAACCGGATAACCCTTTGTTTAATTGAACCCACCTCCATTAAAGACACCTCCTTCAATACATCTCTCCACATCAAATTATCCAAGCCCAAAATGTCAACATAATCATCCTCACCTTCCGTTTCACCTACCCCTCTATCTCCCCCCAATCAAACTCACCAAAAAGCCTTAACCCTTCATCCCCTCACCACACACCATCCCTTGATGATCCACTCATCGTTGAACCCATTTGCATCCTACTACCACTCGTCCCACCCTGCAACACCTCAAAATCTGACTCCTCTTCTCCAACTTGGAAGAGATCTCGCTCTGAGCCCTCCACGACCTCATTTCCGTTCGAAATTCTCGAAGATCTTGAATATGACGGCATCCACTCCGATGAAATATCCCGGAAATCGAACCCCCCCAAAAGAGGAAAGGGTAATATTCTGGTGCAGGCTCGAAATCCTACAACCTGAAAGAGGGGTAGATCCAGGTTAATGCCAGTAGTTATTGAAGTTGGTGAGAATGAGGATGATGATTTCGGGGGAAACGGTAAGGGTGCTGGTGAAGAAACCGTGTATGAGGAGGTTGAGCCGATTGCTAAGAAGGCCAAGGGTAAAGAGGAGAAACAAAAATGGGTTTATGTCTCTTTGGATGCGCAGATTTATGTCAGTGGCAAGTATGACGATAAGATGGCTCTTAAACAACTTCTCAAACTGGATCTACAACCATTTCTCATCGATACTTGCAAGTTACTTCTTGAAAAGGCCAATATATATATACTCCAAGGTTGTATGAGTCTACGTGGTACAACTCTTCTCTTGTCTTTTCTAGTTTCAAAGATGCTCTTGTTGCCCAAGGATGGGAAAATCTAGTGGAGACAGGATTCCCGATCTATGTGAGTGAACTATGCCACAGTCCAGGTGACTGACTCCCGGACCTTTAATGCTCGAGTAAATGGTAAGCATGTCTCTATCTCTCCTGGTTTTCTAGCTAAAGTCCTTGAAGTGTCTAATGAGGGTTATGAAAAACTTCTTACCGATAAAGTGTGGCCGGTTCTCTTCTATGCAACTCCTCTCGATGTGGCCAAAACCCTAATTCTCAAAACAAAAGTCTGCACAACAATTGAATCCAAATTTCATTTACCCCAACATCGACTTCTCTTAAATTTGTTAAGTTGAACCATCTACCCGTCAAATGACCGTGGCAATCTTTCAATCGCCAAGAAATACCTTGTTTATCACCTAAACACCCATCACAAAATTGACCTTTCCCGTATCATAATTCACAAAATTGCCTTAACAGCCACCAAAATAGAAACCCATGATTTCCCAAAAAAAAGGCCCTCCTCCGCCTTCCTTTTGGTCTCTGTTCTCCTTGGCCCTCAAGGCCAAGAGTGTTTTAATTGATGAAACTGTCGGCTCTCTAAACCTCTATGACCTCGGGCAACTTGGGCAAGATGATACTGAAAGAAATTAAAGGACAACTTGTGGACATTAAGTATGCACAGGGTAAGGATGTTTTGACGGGGTTATCTAGAAAACGTGGGTCCGATGGCGACAACAGTGGAGCTGTTTTGGCCTAACTTGAAAGTCTGCGTTCGTGGGTGGGTGGCAAGTTTGAGGCACTTCAAGCCATTGTTGACTCAACCAAAGGGGAAGTGGATATTCTATCCACTATCATCAAGGACAAGTGTGGTATTGAAAGTGGTGATGAGGGCTGGGATGCAGGCTAAGAAGATGACTAATCCTCCATCTCCTCTCCCGTTTTTGGAAGTGTCCATTTTTGCCGTAATGGGGTCGAAATGTTTTTAATTTTGCGACCAACTAATATTTGGGTAAAATTTATTTCCGTCATCCTGCCGTCGTCTAGTATTTCTATTGTTGTCAATCTTGGAAGTCGTGTAAGCCAACCATTGGTCCAGAAGATTAATTTAAAATCTTGGACTTAATCCCCGAAGTGTTTGAACAAAGATTTTTAGATGGGCGGGCGTTCTAACCAGGGAGCGCGGAAATCCCAAAAACGGCCCAGATCGCTACGCCTTTCGTGCGGGTCGGAACTTACCCGACATGGAATTTCGCGAAAAGGCATCAAGCCGGAAGCTTTGATTGAAGAGATGAGATCTTGCAAGGCCATTAATTATTGAGACTTATTCCCCTTGATTTCCACACATCATCAATACATCGTAGGATTCATCATGACCGGAGCTTTTGGAAAATCGCCAACATGAACACAAACTCAATCTTGAATTGCGAACAATTCGTTTTCTTATTAATAGCCCAGGAGAGTAGAAAAAGTTTGAATTTCTCTCCCAACCGCAAGCAGTTCTCGTGGCTTTGGCTCCTTAATATGATAGGAAATACTGCCCTTAAACCGAAGTCTAAGGCTGAGGCGCCATTTGTTAGAATACCGCCCTTTGTGTCTCTGCACCTATCCTTATTTATTCTATATGCTCAGGAACAACAACATGAAATAACGCCTGCTTCTTTGTCTTTCCCTTCTATCTGAATAGCTTTTACCAGATCAAAACAACTCTGAATGGTAATAGCCGAAATAGGATTCGTTTTGGCTAGAGCGCCCAAATCCCCACGAGTATGAAAATACAAAATTAACAGTGTGAGGAATCATCCACCCAATCCAGTCTTCTTTCTAGGGATTGATTCTGTTCACTCTACTCAATCATTCTCTCAGTCATCTTGGGCAATCAGGAACCGATGCGACCAAACAATTTAAAAATGTCCAATCCTAGGGTAACGCACATTCTGCTTTAAATTAAAAAAAAATAAGTGGGAAATATTAAAAAGGGCGTTTTCTTTTTTTCGATCGAGCCTTTGCCGGAAATGAGTCCAATTGTGGCCCATGTTCGAGGTACCCACTGTGAGTTAAAGAGTTACAAATCCCTTTTGTTTGGGAAAAAGATCGGGAAAGTAGCCTCACCCCGATCCCTAGATGGCCAGTTCCAAAAAAACGCACTTCTATTTCCAAAAAGCGTATTCGTAAATATTTTTTGGAAAAAGGGGGGTATTGGGCGGAACGAGCAAAGTAGTGAGTAAAGGAACATAAGAGGCTAGAGCCAGTTGTTTAAAAAACTTTTCACCTTGCCTTGTCCCTGGTTTATTGTCGGAACACGGGCTTGCCTTGATACCTGGGCTCGTCCTATCGTGCATTAAGGGTGGGTACAAGAAAGGTATCATTCCGCTAATAGGAGTGATGGAAGGTGCCACCCGCGTAGGGGTCCATCGTTGTTGGGCAGCGGTTCAATTTCTCTCTCTTAACTTGGATACCTTGAGGCGGGCCCTGGAAAGTTTTTACATAAGAAACAAGGATTCGCAAATCCATCTCCCGGTCGGTTTTCCAAATTAATCATGTGGACGTGAAGCACATGAGGTTGGCATGAAATCAATAGCCCACAAGAAATATAAAGGAGAAAGCCCAACTAATTTTGCTGACAATTCTTTTTTTGTTTGGTAATTAAAATTATATTATAATAAAATTTCATTCAACCTATGCTGGATTTGTTCCTTGATGACATTTGCGTGTAAAGTTCCTTCTTTGACGTCTTCTCTTGACGGGTTCTGCTAGGTGAAAGGCCTGAAAAGGTGTGCCTTACTTTCGGAGTTATTTCACAAAGACTTGCCATGGTAAGAAGGAAGAAGGGGGAACAAGTACACTTGGAGAGCGCAGTAAAACGGAGAGTTGTATGTTGCGTTCGGGAGAGACCGCCGAGCAATGACAGTGGTTGAGCCTGCCCAGGCACAACGACGCAATTATCAGGGGTGCGCTCTACCACTAAGCTGAGGCAAGAGGAAATGAAGGCTCAAAAGATTTCATTCTTGCTGGTGGTAGCCGGTTTGCCGACACTCAAAGAATTTCACATTTTGTTCTTTTCTTATGTAGTTTACTGGTTTTTTCTCTTTAATGGTCATAGTATATTAACACAACTCGGGCTAATCGACTCCCAACCTAGCTAGACCTGGTGAAAGGCTCCTTCCTCTGGCCCATGCTTTTTTGGGTGGAACTTCAGGTTGAGGAGACAGAGGCCACGAGAAGGCGGCTATCGCTCTAAAAAAAAAGTCTACCAAACCGCATACTAACTTCTTACCTCCCAAAACGGTCGTAGATTTTGAGGCTAAAAATCCTTTCCCAACCTGTCCCAGCTTTCCGCCTGAGCTATATCCCCCCGAGCCAAGTGGAGTCTAGTTTGGTTGCTCGAGAAAGAAATAAAAGAAGCAAGCGATAGAGGGACATCCTTTTTAATGCATAAATGGAAAATTTACCTTCCAGGATAAATCTTGGGTGAAACATAGTGGAAGTCCAAACCGAGGCCGAATATTGAAGAGGAGCAGGATCTAAAGCAGTGGCTGCTACAAGAATGGAATATTCCTTGCATTACGGATGCTCGAGCCCCACCCAATGCACGGGGATTCTTTTGAAGTTGACAACTACCTCCAAGGCGCGTACTTTTAATCAGTCTTAACTGGAGGGATCGCGGATAGAGATCGTGGGCTGAGAGCCGTTGGGAAAGAGTGCCAATTCCGAAGCAGCTAATCCCCAATAAAAAAATAAAGTCGAGTCTCGTCGGACTAGGTCTCTGGTTCAAGTCAAGGATGGCCCAACTGCGTCAAGGGCAAGCTAGTGAGTTTGTCTCTCTGATTTGATTTGGCAAGTAAGCACGAAATTCTTTAATATTAAGAAGGCCATTTGATTGAATGCATCGGTTTTTGTTCGAGGAAATTCATTGTTGGAACCGGTTTGGAACCCCCCCGGCACGCTTGAGGCTCCGTAGCGCGTACGCAACCTCGGGTTTATGTCGCGTTAAGAAGAGGGGCGCAAACTGCCCGGAAGTATCCAACCTAATATGTACAGAGCACCCAGCGGGTTGGGATACAGTCAAGCTATTTGACTTAGCATGGCAAGCGGGAACGGCTATTTTAACCCTTCCTGGGAGCAGACTAAGCCAAACCAAGGTTAACCAGTAGTCCTTTTATCCCACGACTTCCCTTTATCGGACTTGAGCGCTAGCGAGAGGAAGTTGACGAATAACCAACCCGCAATGAATAGGGATAGGTCAGCCCACCTGTGCCAACCACTTGACCTAGATTAGCCCTCTTTTGTATCTTTTGTGGAGCATTCCAAAGACTTGGGGTGTACAAATTTCCGAAAAAACGCAAACTTCGCAATTGAAATCTACGGTCGCTTATCCGCCGGGCTAGATGCTAGCCCTCTGGCTCTCGTATCTTATTTTGCCCGTATCCCACATCCTTCAAATGCCTTTCCTTATGGTGGTGTACTCCTAAGCTTTGGATGGTCTTGTTGAACATGGTTGACCTCGTTGTCAAAACCTTGCTTTGTTGAAACTAATATTATTGCATATTTAGTGCGGTTTTATGATATATTGTGCATGCTTATTTTGTGTCCGAGGAGCGTCTAGTTCCCCTTTTGATGATGTCAAGAGGGGGGAAAGAAAAACACACACTTGCTTTGCATATCATTGATTAACTCTTGCTTATTGTCTAGTAGAATTATCTTGCTTATCTAATTCTCTTGGTTTTGTTTGCTATATACTTATTATTGTCATCTTTCTATGTGTGTAGTCAATTGAAAGTGTTTGCTTTGGACCGACCTTCTTAGGGGGAACTTATTTCTAGGATTATGAGTTTTTAAAGCTTTTCATCATTAAAGAGGGAATTTTTTGAGCTAGTTTGTTGATTATGACATGCCTAATTAATATGTGCTTCTTATGTAAGTTTTTCAAAAAAATATGAATCTCCAACCAATATTTAATCAAGCTTAATAAAGTGTTAATGAAGCGTTGCATGCTCAAGAAAATCGAGCTGTAATGAGTCATCTAATTGTAAAGATAGAGGATTATAATACTTACAAATGCAACAGTTCCCACAACCGTTACCTCATCTGTTCAGTAACAGTGAGCACGACTGTTACACATGTCTGACAATCTTTAATCATTTGAGCTGGAAGTTTCAATCGATTCGTCCTTGGAAATGAATTTCAATTATTTTGAAATGATTTGCAACTTGTTTGAAAAGAGATTAGAAGAATTTTTTTTAAAAGCTTCTTCATTAAAATAGCATAGACAAACTTTTCTGCAAAAAAAGCAAAGCTTGGCTTGTCTCCTATAAGTGATTTTCACCTTATGATTTTCACCCTTGAAAATCAGAGGGTAATAAACCTCTCGAGCAGCCCACTCTTCCTTTTGTCTTTGATATTTTGTCCTTATGAAAACCTTTTTTCATAGAATATCTCTTTTGCTAACATGCTTAAGAGTTGACCATCTCAAGGCATTTATTTAATCATTTCAAATCACTTCTTCCTGTATAAATAGAAATCAATCCTCTCTCATTTCCTCCATGACTTTCCAGAAAAAAGCAACACATTTCATTGCAAAATTATTTTCAAAAGCTTCTTGCTTTTAAACTTTGTAAAATCTTTCTAAGTCTTCAAAATCACTTGACATGTTAACTGTTGCCTTAAGTATGGTACTCTTCTATCTAGAATAGTTAAATCTTAATGAATTCGCCTTCGTTCTTTTCAAAAGAAAAAAATCTGGGAATTTGATCTTGTAACTTTCTTAGATAGAGAGCTGAGTTTGAGACGGAGTAGTCTTAAGCTCATTTCACAACCGGAGTAAGTTGTTGGTCCTTTTTATTGAAAGGGTATTAAGTAGTCGGAATAGATCAGTTAATTAAATCAATAAGAAAAAGATTGGGCGTAGGTCTTTAGAAAGTTGTCTGAACCAATTCAAAACTCTTGTGTTGATCTTTCGTTTATTTAATTTCCGCTACAATTTATGTTTCTTCCTTATTTCGTATTTTCTTCTAAAGCAACAGTCCTGAACACTATCAATTTCGTTATGTAGCCTTTACTTCATTTGCTAAGACGAAAAAGTAATAGTCAGACTTACTGTCACCTACAGTTTACAGCAACTTTATCGTTAAGTAATACACTCTTGATAACTCAATTCATTTGATGTATCTACTTATTCCTCACAAGGACAATCAACTTTTTATAATCCATAAAGATTAAGTTGAAAACTTTAAAATAGTATCTTTTGAACGATTTTCTTTCACTTTTTTTATTTATTCATTTGTTTTTTTTTTTTTTTTTTTTTTTTCAATTCCCTTTCCAAGATAAGGACACAATACCAAAAATAATGACCACAAAAACGTGCCAAACACATCAACTATACTAGCTTGACTAGGGTAGGCTATTTAGGAATGTAGTTAATTTGATCTCTTTTAGATGTATTGCCGCTTCTCTGACATTGATCACAAGTTTTCACGAAATGATTTGCATCTTTATTTAAAGAAGGCTAGAAATTCCACACTCCAAAACTTTATAGGTTCTCCTTTTAGGACCAAAATGACCCCCACACTCAAACGAATGACATAACTCAAGAATACATTTTATATCCTCATTAGGCACACGCTTTCTTATAACATTATCGGAACAAATTTTAAACAAGTAAGGCTTATCCCAAATATAGTATCTAGAATCATGTTTTATTTTATCTTTTTGGGCTTTAGTGAGTTCTTTAGGAAACCCTTTTGACACTAAAAAGTTTACCATATTCGCATACCAAGGTGGTTTACCAGACAATGCATATAAATGCTCATCAAGGAATATGTCGGATAGAGGTTCAATTTTCTTATCATGAAATTTTTTACTAAGATCAGCTGCTAAATTTTCAGAACCTTTTTTATCCCTTATTTCCAAATCAATGTCTTGTAGCAGTAACATCAAACGCAATAACCTAGTGTTGGACCAATTTCATAGTTTTGATAATGACATGTATTTACATAATAATATGTTTTACTCGATATATCATATGCGTGTAATTGTGTGCTTTAGTCTTATTATAGCTAGCAACAATTATGTGAAGAAAGATCAAAGTTAGGCATAACTTTGATAAAGTCTGTGAGACAAAGTTATAACAACTTCAGGAATAACTTTGGAAGTGAACATGGAAGTTATAGCTACCCAGGCATAACTTTAAAGGAAATCGCTTCAAGCAAGATCTACCTCAAGTGACACAAGACTCGAGATGGAGGGTCTTTGTGATCAAGATGAAGAGATGATCCGTATACTGAAGATCTTTGTGAAGATTAGATAGTATAGGTCGTCATTCGGTAACTATTCCATTCGAGAGATTTTATGTTCAAAGTTATAGCTTTAGCC